>PVKM010004953.1:0-49893 GCA_004027735.1 Carollia perspicillata
CCACTGGGACCCTGGGTTGGGCAGTCTTTCTTGTTCCCCAGTTTTGCCTGGTTTATCTGAGTGCCAATGTGGGACTGCTGGTCAGCCAGCCACCTTGCGCACAGTGCCTTGCTTCCTAATCGCCACCTCTCTGGGTCTGCCCATTGCCACCCAGCACCTGAGGTCTGCCAGCTGCCGCCTGCACACCCAGGGTGCCTTGTGCGCCTGGTGCCACCATTTTTTGTGCTGTGACCCCTCTTCACCTGGCTGCCCAACTCTGCCCTGCCAACTCGTCTGGATGAATGTGTCTATTTTACCTCCTTGGTTGTCTGACTTCCATACAGTTCAATTTTCTGTTAGTTCTGGTTGTTATTTTGTTTCTAAATTGTTGTCCTTATTTTGATTATACAAGGAGGCACGGTATGTCTACCTATGCCTCCATCTTGGCTGGCAGGCTGCACTTCAAATCTTAAATGTGACATGAGTTAAAAGCACATGGAAATTATTTGGGAAGGTCATGTAAATTTGGATATCTGAGTTTTTCTGAATAAAGAGATTTTATAAATGTAAAATAAAATGATAATAAAAATAAAACCTATATATTTTTTAAGTTTTTCAATGGGTCATATGTTATGTACATTCTTTCCTCACACCCAGGTTCCCAGGCCCTAGTGTGCATAAGAATCCACCAGGGTGCATGTTCAAATGCACCTCTCAAGGCCCTACCACCTGTGAGATTCTGCTTCAGTATGTCCAAGAAAGAGCCTTGCTTCCTGGTGATTCTGATGCAGGTGGTGTCATAATCACACCTTGAGTGACACTGCTCCAGCCCCTGGTGACCTGTTTAAAGAGATGTATTTCCCAAAGTTTTCACACTAGAGCATCAGATAAGTTACAATACATACTAGAAATCACAATGGGAATTTGTGAAAACCTAGACAATTGGGGACCAAAAGTACAGAATGGATTCAGACTAAACCAAGGAAGCAACTCAAAAATGTTTTCCTTTGGATGCCTCAAATAATTATACTAATACAAACCCCAAGTCACATAACATCTGTGCCTTTTATGAGTGTTCAAGTAGGACAATTGCTAATAATAACTCCCCAATTACTGAACAAAGCATACATGCAAGACAGCCTGAGGAATCGGTGTGGGTATTACCATGTTCTTTTCTGGTCACAAATCCAGTTGGTGTACAGTTACTCCAGTGTGACACCTTACATAAGCTAGAAACCTTGTGTTCATTTTAAACATTGTAAATCAATAAAATTACATTGTAGTCAATGACAACACAGACAACTTTGCCTGTTTGATGTCCCATTATTTCAACTGCACTCTCCTTGGTTTGGAAATCAGTCTTCTTCCCTGAGAGCATTGCAGGAAGTTTCCTTCTCCTTGATTTTCTTGCATCTAGGATTTATTTATAGACAACAGAATAATGTCATACAAATTGCTCTCACAAATATTCCTTGCAATTATGTAGTGTTGGTGTCCATTCCTAGGCCACAGTGTGACATTTCCAAGAGTTATATCCCTCCAATATATTTTCTTTCCATTATTATAAAAAGGGAGTGGAATTGACACCTGCATTCTTGAATTAAATGTGTGATGTTAATCACAAAAATAAGCAACATTTAACTTGTTAAAGCTTGTTATAACTTGTCATCATTTGCTCATTACATGACATCATATATAGCGAACCCTAAAGATTCCACCAGAAAACTACTAGAATTGATAAATGAATTCACTGAAGTATCAAGATAAAATATTAATATCCAGAAATCAGTTGCATTTCTATACACTAATACTGAAATATCAGAAAGGGAACCTAGGAAAATAATCCCACTTATAATTGCATTTAAAAACTATGAATAAATTTAACCAAAGGGGTAAAAAACTTGTACCTGGAAAATTATAAGACACGGAAGAAAGAAACTGAAGAAGATTCAAATAAATAGAAGCACATAATGTGCTTATGGATAGCAAGAATTAGCATAATTAAAATGTGCAAACTATCCAAACAATCTGTAGATTCAATACAATTTTTATCAAAATACCAATGACATTTTTCACAGAATTACAACAAATAATCCAAAAATGTATATGCAATCACAGAAGACCTCAAATAGCCACTAAATCTTGAGAAAGAACATCAGAGGAATCATACTACCTGATGTTAAACTATATTACAAGGCTACGGTCATCAAAACAGCATGGTACTATCATAAAAACAGATATATAAATCAATGGAAGAGAATAGAGAGCCCAGAAATAAACCCACACCTGTATGGTCAGTTGTTATTTGACAAAGGAAGTAAGAACATATAATGGGGTAAGGACAATCTATTCAATACATGGTTTCAGAAACATTGGACAGATGCATGCAAAAAAAGTGAAAATAGATCACCTTCTTAAGCCATATACAAGAATAAACCCAAAATGAATCAAAGACTTAAAGGCACAACTTGAAACCATAAAAAACTACTAGAAGAAAACATAGTCAGTAAACTCTCTGACATTCCTCTTTGCAGTATTTTTCTGCTATATCTCCTCAGACAAGGGAAATAAAAGAAAAAAATAAACAAATTGAATTACATTAAACTAAAAAATTTTTACACAGCAAAGGAAACCATCTTTAAAATGACAAAACAACCCACTGAATGGGAGAACATATTCACCAATGATATATCTGATAAGTGGTTATTATACAAAATTTATGAAGAGCTCATACAACTCAACACTAAAAAAGCAAACAATCCAATTAAAAAATGAGCAGAGGACCTGAATAATTACTTTTCCAAAGTGGAAAAACAGCCAGTAGACATATGAAAGACACTCAACATCATTAACCATCAGAGAAATGCAAAGTAAATCCACAATGAGATATCACTTTACATCTGTCAGCCATTCTGACGATAGCCATTCTATCATCAATAAACAACAAGTAACAAATAGTGTGAAGTATATGAAGAAAGGGGAACCCTTTTGCACTGTTGGTGGGAATGCAGATTAGTATAGCTACTATAGAAAACAGTTTGGAGGTTCCTAAAAAAATTAAAAATGAAACTGCTATATGACCCTGATATTCCGCACTTGGATGTATACCTAAAGAGATCCAAAACACTTATTTGAAAATATATATGCACCTCTTTGTTGATTGCAGTGTTATTTATAATAGCCAAGATATAAAAGCAACCCAACTGCCCATCAATAGATGAGTGGATATAGAAGAGGTGTATGTATACACAATGGAATATTACTTGCACATAAAAAAGAATGGAATGTTATCATTTGTGACAGCATGGATGGACTTAAAGGGTAATATGCAAAGTGAAATAAATCAGACAGATAAATACAAATAGCATATGATTTCACTTATACGTGGACACTAAGGAGCAAAATAAACAAACAAAATAGAAACAGACTCATAGATGCAAAGATCAGATTGATGGTTCACAGAAAGAAGAGGGATTGAGGAACTGGGCAAAAAAGGAAAAGGGATTAAGATATACAAATTTGTAGTTACAAAATAGTCATGGAAGTATAAAGGATAGCATGAGGAATATAGTCAATAATTTTGTAATAACTATGTATGTTAGGTGGATACTTGAAATATTGGGGAGACCACTTGGGAAAGTATATGACTGTGTAACCACTATGCTGTATACCTGATACTAATGCAAAATAATACTGGATGTAAAGTGTACTTCAAAAGTAAAATTAAACAAACCAAAATAAAGCCAAACAAAAAAAAAACTTCAGCCCTATTATATAAATATAAAATTTTCACAAGAATAAAATTAAGGAGACTTTCTTCTGTGGGATATTGGGAAATCTAACACTTTTCCATTATCCCCTCTGGGTTCGTACCTACAGAGAAGACACACACACTCAAGAATCACTGTCCTGTGTGGATGAATGCACCAGTTTTATTCATGCCCTGGTAAGTGCTGCTTCCAAAAAAACTCAGGACTTCTGATTAAAGGATGCATCATAGAACAGAACCTGAGACAAAAACATTTTTCCCCTCTGCCCCAACCAAAAGCAGAGCATTATGCACTGAAAGCATGCCTTAAGTATCCACATGGAAGTGTAAGTAGAAACAAAAAAAACAGTAAGCATCTCACTGAGTTTCTAGCAGGCTCTGATAAGATCCATTTATACTGGGAAACTGGTAGTTCAAGGCAAGCCACTAAAGAGGCTAACATTAAGGGAATGAGCCTGGAGTGGGGCCTACACCTTTCATTGTTGCCTGTGACAATCAGTAAAGGCTAGGTTCGGCTGTAGTTTTAAGGGATATCCAAACTTTTGGCATCTCTGGGCTATAATGGAAGAAGAGCAGTTGTCTTGGGCCACACATTGAATACACAAACACTAATAAAAACTGATGGCCAAAAAAAATATTTTAAGTAAATTTACGATTTTGTGTTGGGCTGCATTTATAGCCACCCTGGGCCTCACATGGCCCATGGGCCTCAGGTTGGATATCCCTGCAAGAAACAACTTCAAAATCTCAGGGACTTAAGAGGCATTTTTTTTTTCTCATGCTACTCATCAAACAGGATGGAAGGAGGACTCTGTTCATCCTAGTCTCTCAGAGACCCTGCTGAAAAAGGCTCCTTCTCAATACATACTCCCAGGACCACTACAGGTAAAGGTCTCACAATCTGAACACAAATGTTCTGACTGGGCAGGAACACACTTTACTTCTCCTTATAATCCCCTGGCCAGAACTTGTCAAATGGTTCAATCTAACTTCAAAGGGACAGAGAAGTATAATCCTTCTGTGAACTAAAAAAGTGTGAACACTAGGAATGTATGTCACAAGGGAAAGTAGCATTTTAAAATCACCATATTTATTTTACTTTATCTCTAGGTATCTCACAGGTACAGTTGACTACTCACATTTTAATTGACCATATTCTTCTTCCTTCTCTAACATCTCATTTTCATAGTCTTAAGCATTGGAAAGGCACTTTTATAAAAATGTATGCAGGGATGCCCAATTGTTCTCTCTGTTCTTTCCACATCTTTTTCTGCCCACCTTTTCTTTATACTTCAGCGTATATGGCCAAGAAGCCAAGGGCTATGCCATAAGAAACTATGACTTTTAACACTCAGTCCACACATTTGAAAATCTGGCCCAATAAATACTTATAGCATTACCATGCAAATTAGCAATGTTCCCATGAGGACAAGTAAAGTAGCAGAGAAGAGATCATTCCAACACTCTTTGGGCCTTTTTCATGAAAATATGTGGAGAAAGTCTAAAGACATCACCAATAATTTCATAGCCATAGATTAAAGAACACTTTGTAATCCTGAACCCTAGATGTCATAAAGGAAGATTTTAACTCCCATAAGGTAAAATATTTGAATAACATAAAAACATATATACATTGAAAATATACATATACACAATGGAATTCTATGTGGCAGAAAGAAAGAAGAACCTCCTACCCTACGCAACAGCATGAATGGAACTGGAAAGCATTATGCTAAGTGAAATAAGCCAGGCAGTAAAAGATAAATACTATATGATCTCACCTTTAACAGGAACCTAAACAAAAAAACAAACAAGCAAGCAAAATATAACCAAAGACATTGAAATAGAAAAGGGGATGACAGTCTCCAGAGGGGAAAGGGGAGGGAATTTCAGGGGAAAAGGGAGGGGATTATAGGAACAAGTATAAAGGACACATGGACAAAAACTAAGGGGGGTGGAAATGGGAGGGAGGTGGGGAGCACTGGGAGGGGGGTGGACTGGGACGAGAGTAAAAGACAGAAAACTGTACTTGAATAACAATTAAAAGGAAAAAAAGAAAATATATTTACTACAGATATAGTAATAAAAATGTAGTACCTATAATATAAAGAATACCTATAAATCAATAATAAAAATATATCTGAACAATAAACTTATAAAACATAATTAGTATCACTGATAATTAAGCAAAGTACCAATTATTTTTCCTATAAAATTAGAAAAACTTTAAAAATTGGTATCAAGTACCAGCCATAGGATGAAGAACAGGTTGATATACAAACTGTAACAATGCTTCAGAGAGCAATTTGTCAGTAGTAGTCAAACTAAATTTGTATGCTTTATGACACAGGGACCTCCACTTCTAGGAATCTGTCCTACAGGATGACTTGCACAAATACATCAAAGGTTATAAGCATGACACTTTTTACAGTATTGTGCATGGTGTCAAAAATTAGAAAATAAATTGCATTAATGGAGAGATCATCACATCAATGTAATAAAAGATTGTGCAACCATAAAAATAATCAGATAAGCTGCATGGAACATGGCCTGCACAGCTAAGTAAAGAGCAAGTTACAGAATAAAATATACGTAATGGCTCAGTGGTGTCCTGGGACACAAGGTGTCATTTTACTTTTTTATAATCGGCACTTGAGAATATGTTCATTGATTTTACAGGGAGAGGAATGGGAAGAGAAAGAGAGAGAAAGACAGACAGACAGACGTGAATGTGACAGAGAAACATCAATTTGTTGTCTACTGAACACACCTAGACTGGGAATCAAGGATAGAACCTGAAACTTAGGTGTGTGCCCTGACCAGGAATCAAACCAGCAACCTTTTTGGTGTACAGGATGATGCTCTAAACAACTGATCCACCTGGCCAGGGTGAGGTATCATTTAAAAAGAAATCCTTGACTTGACCAGTATGGCTCAGTTGGGTGGGTCTCCTCTCAAAAAGCAAAAGATTAGGTTCCCGGTCAGAGTATATGCCTGACTTGCAGGTTTGGTCCCTGGTTCCAATGCATATGACAGGAAACCAATTGATATTTCTCCCTGGCATCCATGTTTCTCTCCCTTTCTTCCTCTATCTCTAAAAACAAATAAAATCTTTAAAAATAAATAGATAGAGTGATAAATAAATAAATAGAAAGTCTTTGTTAGTGTTTGTTGATTTCAGTGAAGTAAACACTCTAACCGTAGTTTCACTCCTGCTACCAACATTTAATAATAATTGGATTGCAAAACTCTACAAGCCATTTTATGGGACCATATTAATTTCTTTAAAAGTACATACGTGTGTGAGTATCTAAGTATATGAACATGCATTTGCATGTGAGCATCAAGGCACACACACAAAAAAAACAGAAACTAGACCAAAATCATAGAAGAACAAGATGCAAAGCACCATCTTGAACTTTTCATACTTTAAAATTATTTGAATTAGCTTCATTGAACATGTATTGCTTTAATAGTGTTCTTAAATTAAGATTTAAGTATTTTATTACAAAAGTAATGTATTATTACTTTAGAAAAATTGCAAAATATAAAAGAGAATAAAGGAAAAATATAAATTACCCATAGTTATTATTTTTCAGGTAGCCACTGTTAATATTTTGGTGTAATATTCTTCCAATTGCTTTTTGTAGGAAAAAACAATTGGATTTTTTTAGACAAAGTTTACATTTTATGAATAATTTAATTGTATATAAATTTTGACTTTATTTCTGATTATTTTCTTAGGAAATAATGTTGTTTGTTATGGCATAAGTGATGTTAATTATTGATTAAAGGTAAGATTATAAAATATATCTCAAAGGGAGGATGATTAGATTTTATTCAATGCAATTCAAGCTAATATTATGCGGTCAGATTTTATTTCTTAAATTTAGTGAAATCATATAGATAGGTTTTTATGACAGTAGAGATCAAGAAATGCTATTACCCTACACAGGTCAGCAAAAGTAGCTTGACAGTTTAGAGTACACTAAGCAGTTTATTCTTATATTATTAGTTATTAATTATTGTATTATGTATCTTTATTACAGTTGTAAACCTACTTTTCCACCCCTATAGTGTTACATATTTTATTACATATGAATGACATTACATGAAGGAAGTTGTTGGCCCTATAATGCTTAAAGAGAAATAAAAGACAGTGGCAGTGGCCTGGGTTAATTCCAGATAAAGAAACTTCAGGGGAAGAAAAAGTGTTCCATAGATCTGTCAGGAAGAAAGGAGGTGTTAGAGAGAAAGCAGGACCATTAATAAGTAGAAAAGATGATGAAATTTGT
Organism: Carollia perspicillata; assembly: GCA_004027735.1. Taxonomy (NCBI): domain Eukaryota; kingdom Metazoa; phylum Chordata; class Mammalia; order Chiroptera; family Phyllostomidae; genus Carollia; species Carollia perspicillata. Next base: position 8,044 of record PVKM010004953.1, read on the forward strand.
GGTCACTAAAATGGTACAGCTACCAATGGCTTTTATATAAGTATAAATATCAAACTTTAACAAGAAAAATAAAGCAAACCAGAGCACACATTTAGAAAGTAATGAAAATCTTGTCAATACAGCTGCTGATAAAAAGCAGGTAAGGGAATTCAGTACAACCCACTTAAGCCCATGATTCCAGACACCTGCCTTCACCAGGGATTTGAAATCATTGAATCGAGCTCTATAGTTAATCCAATACCTTACTTGTCCAGCCCTAGTCAAACTTCTGGTTTCACAGTCTAATTTCCAATTGCTTTCTTCACTTAACCCTCGCATAAAATTCATTGCTTAAAAACTAGAAATGCAAATTTCTAGAGATGTCTTTCATCAGGCATTATATTCAAAGTTATCTCAATATCTGAGTCTGGGACATTCATTATCTGTGTTTCAAACTAATTGTTTTACTTGAGACTACAAACACACACAACAATAGTTCTTTACCCAACACACCCCCATTCCCTAAGTGATTTAAGTAATTGATAGAGCTCAAATACCCATTGAACTAATCAGGATTGCTTGGGATCAGTATTGTAGCTTTCTTTTCTTTTTACAATTACAAGGAATGTCCACAGTCAGTGAGTAAAGAAAAAACAGTCTCTTTTTTGTTCTTTAAGCAAATTCAATTAGTTGATGCATCACCCATAAAGAGACTTACCTATATTTCACAAAATTAAAGACAGAGACATCAGAGGACATAGAAGACAGCAAAAAAAGTCAGATCTCAATGTAAGTTAATAAGGTTTCTCAATGATTGATTCTACTTCTTTTAATAAATTGCAGAAAACAAAGTGAAAGTCCCAGAATCAAGGAAATTAAACATGATGCCAGCATCTATACAACACAAGCGTAACCTCTTGTATATGCCATTCCCAAACAGAACTTTTGATTACAGTAAGATAGCAAGGGGAATGTTGAGAAAATCAGATAGAGAGTAATGGAATCATGGAACCAATAAGCTGCAAGTCAGTAGAGAAGGGGACACCCCAGGGGCCCTAATTTGGATTTAAGTCTATATTGTGATACAGTTGTCCAAAAAAAGTTATGTGACGTCAAACTTAAATCTATGCATATATACATATATAATCACATCTTCCCAAGGAACCAAAAACATTTTATAGGCACTTTTGTCTTCTACCCTTATTAAGCACCCACATTTCCCCTTCTGGTGTCTCTGTTGTGACATAATATTCTCTGTAAACAGAATGAGAGATGGGGTAAAAGGAAGCTCTCTGATTTGCCCAAGACAAATCACAAAGGTGCAACTAAGGACAGCCTACATAGTATTATTTTGACTGGGGCACATTCTGTAGCAGTCAAGATTTAACCAGAGGACTGAGAGTTTATTAAGGTAACAGGAAAAGCCAGAGTGAGTATGGGTAATAAGGCAAGGTTTTTAGGAGTTTAGCACAGTGGTTCCCAAACTTTTTGGCACCAGGGACCATTTCATGGAAGACAATTTCTCTGTGGACCAGTGGGTGAGGAGGGATGGCTTTATAGCCTGCCACCAGATACGGCTTAATTGTCACTTGCCATTCACTGAGAGGGGTTTGATATGAATTTGCAAGCAATTGATTTATTATGTTCTCTGTGCAGTCAAACCTCTCTGCTAATGATAATCTGTGTTTGTGGCTGCTCCCCAGCACTAGCATCACTGCCTCAGCTCCACCTCAGACCATCAGGCAGTAGCTTCTCATAAGGAGTGTGCAGCTTACATCCCTTGCATGTAAGTTCACAATAGGGTTTATGCTCCTATGAGAATCTAATGCCACTGTTGATCTTACAGGAGGTGGAGCTCAGGCAGTAAAGCCAGTGATGGGGAACAGCTACAAATACAAATAAGTCTTCCCTCCTTTGCTCTCCCGCAGCTCACCTCCTTCTGTTGTGGGCTCTTAACAGGCCATGGACCACTATGTGTCCACGGTCTGAGGATTAGGGAACCCTGGTCTAGCAGCATTACTAAGGAGGTATTCAAAGGGATGAGAAGAAAGAATGAACACTACATTTAATTCCAAGGTTACAACAAAGTCGAGTCAGATTGAAAAATTAGAAAACATTTTTCCAATATTTAAATTGCCTTAAGGCTATTTTAGAGATGTCAATTTTTTTTGTGGGACCTTTGCTATTAGTTATCTTCTTTTACGCTAACTTAAACCTTTTGGGATTCAAATACATTTACTCTTGACAGAATTAAGTTACCATTTTCTGTGAAACAAGGGTCTTTACATGTTTATAGCAGTATTCAAATTATTTAGAAATAGCTTAATTTTCTTCTGAAACAAATGTAAATTTTAATGCCCAGAAGGATTAAATGACCTAAATGATGGAAAAGTAGAGTTAACCTGGCAGCGTACGTTGGGGTGTTGAAAATCCATGTATAACTGGAACAAGGGAAGCATTTTGCCTACATACAGCATGTTGTTATCAGGGCCTTTGCAACTGAAACAGGGTGCCTGTGCCTGCAATCGTGAGTCTTTGCATGTAGCCCCCCAGTTGTAGTAATTTGGTTTGCATTATCATCCTTATCCCTCAAAAGCCTTCTTTTGATGATCTCTAAGAATGATTAAAGTTCTTAGCCAAAGACTCCACAAAATCTTATCTATAGTTGACCCTTTGTATTTGCAAATCCAAGCAACCAAGGCTGGGAAAGCAAAAATACTGTTTTCCATCCCTTGGATAGTTGAACCTGTGGATGCAAAACCCACAGATAAAAAGGGCCTAGTGTATTTACTGAAAAAAAAATAAACAAACTCCAGATAAATGAACCCATGCAGTTCAAACCCATGTTTTTCAAGAGTCAATCATGTAAGAGAATAGTGTACATGGCAGAAAAATGTGAACTATACCTGCATCTTGGTGGGATGGAGGAAGTCTTCCAACAGTTCTTCCAAATGGAAAGAACAGTCCTATGCTGCATAGACAGGGATTCCAGACTTGTTAAAGCACTTTCCTCCTTAATCTTCCAATGCTCAGTTAGCTGCAGCTCCTACTATCACAAGTCTGTGAACACCATGTTCATTCACCTGGTCCCTTCAGTAGACTATCCAGGAGTAAAAGGTTCCAACAAGGACCCTTCTTCAAGATCATCAATATAAACCTATTATCTATTTGAATTCCAGGAGATTTATAGGAAACTGCTTATTGTACATTTCCTCTTAGCCTAATCTAATTTGGGGTGATAAATTGTAAAAAGATGCTTTATTTACTCTTGGCTTTCTGGAAACTAGAAAAATATCCTGACCTCTACTGACGATACTTCAAAACCATCAGGGTGATGAGAAAAGGATTTCTCAGGAGCATAATCAATCAAAACCTTTCCCTCAGACTAGACCAGTTTTTGAAAAAGGTCAATAAACATGACTTGTCGGTCTGTGGGACTGAAAATATGAAGGGGGTGCCTCCAAATAAAAATGAAAACAAACCATGTAAGTGCAGAATCAGATCCTGTGCCTCTTTATTTGCCTAATGTATTGCTGATGATGGATGCATTGTAGAAAGCAAACATCAGAGGAAAGTGGGATTTTCCCAGATAAACCACAATGTTTTCTCAAAAAAAAAAAAAAAAAAAGACAGCCTTTATCTTTGAAACTGAAGAAAAGCCTATCTGGGTCTAAGATGTTGAAAAAATTGCTTATGAGCAGTTCATCTGGGTGAAAATATGACCTCTGTGTGGTTGTTAACATCTCTGAACCCCAGAGTTCTGTTCAGTGAACGTGGCTGCTGAAGTTATGGCAACTGAAGGGACACTCTAATTTATGTGCTCAATTTTTCTGAGATCTCAAGAAAGAAAAAAAGTGAAAGTTGGGGAAGGGGATGAATCAGGTTAATTTTCAGTGTGGCACATTCAGGGATCCTTTTGAGATTGAGGATTTTTTCATTATCCCAGTATCCTCATCTGAAGAGAAGTAATTTTGTAGAAAGAAATATGTAAGTGGCAGTCTTAATTCACCCTCCCTGAAAGGCCTCAGGGCCTTCAAACAGTGACTGAGTCTGTCAAATCCATTCTTCAAATGAGGACCAAGTAAGAAGGATTTCAAAATCATAATCAATGAGGGGGGACTCTCATTTTACTACGAACCTTACAAGTTAAAATACTAGGACACTGAGAGTTAAATAGAATAATAAAGATGTTAAGTATAAAAGTAAAGTAAATATAAGGAATAATAAATATAAATGGAATGAAAAATATAACAAAATACTAAAAACATCAATACACTGCAAAATATAACATGACATATGTTGTAAGTTCCTATACAAGTTACATTTAGCAGAAATTCCTTCACTGAATGTAAAACACATGACTTAAAATATCTGTGTCAGAAAAAATTTAAACATTATTTTCACAAATAAACTTATTTTATAAAGTAAAAATAACAACTGCAAATTTCAAAGTTCCCCCAACCTCTCATTTTTAAAGGTTGCATGTCTTACAGAATCGCTGGTGAAACAAAGAAAAATATATTCTGCTCATAAGTCAAATTTTGTATTTAGTATTCTGTAAAATAAATGTTGATGACTCTCTTAAAAATAATTTAGTAACCAGGAGCAAACAATACAGCACCATTCCGGACAATTAATTATAATGAGATCATTCTTTCCTCATCTTTCAGATGCTTATACAGTATTTCGAATTCCAGAGTTTTAAGGTTCTACAAAATAAAAACATACTATAAAATATCATTTTAGTAGCTTATTTTTTTTTAGTTTTTTTCAGGGATTATTATAATTAAATATACAAACTCAAATGGTTTGGCTAAGAATTTTAATCATTCTTAGAGATCATCAAAAGAAGGCTTTTGAGGGATAAAGATGATAATGCAAACCAAATTACTACAACCAGGGGGCTACATGCAAAGACTCACGATTGCAGGCACAAACACCCTGTTTCAGTTGCAAAGGCCCTGATAACAACATGCTGTATATAGGCAAAATGCTTCCCTTGTTCTCAGGGTAGCTCTCCTCCCTCATTCTTATCACCTCTTGTTCTCTGGGGGCATTATTCCCATTTTAGTAAATAAATTTAGATCTCTTTGAATTTGAACTATACTATTACAAATATACTCAATTAGCTCTTTTAAAAAATATTCATTTGAATTTGAAAGGCTGCCAGGGCCTCTGTCAGAGAGCATGGACTTGGCTCTCTGCCATGGGTCAACAGTGATTTGAACTTATTTCCTCTTGCCTTCTTTTACTAAATTAAAATCCTGGAGGTTCAAATTAAATTAAGTTCAAATTAAAAGCTGGGCAGCAATGTTGTCTTTTAGAGGGTAAGGGAAAACATCAAGTACCAATTCAGTGGCAAATGTATTTTAATGTTATGGAAGGCTAATATTCCTTAATTTCTTCAGCTTCCTGGCCCTTTAATAATTAAAATCTTGGGGTTGTTTTTCTCAGTAGATTAGAACCTTTATTTGCAGAAAGAAGTAAGTTTTATCCTAAGTAAAATGCAGATCTGCCAGTTACTTTTGTCTTAGGAGCTGGCATACTTCCTGTGGGAAAAAGCAAAAGAAGGGTTCCTTCCACAGCCTCACCTAGAATATTTTTTAAACCCAGTCTTTTTCTCACTCACCTTCTCTCCCAAAGAGAAAAAGACCGGGCCTTCCCTCCATAATTGTTCCCTAAATAACATGTAGTGTAGCTCAACGGCGATGTGACAAGATGAAGAGAGGTTTCTTCATGAAAGACCCTTCAGCAGTTCCAGAACTTTTGTTCTGGTGGGAAAACTGCATTTATAATTTGTCCTTTTAGATAGGAGCTGCTTTCCACTGCAGGTAGTAAGAGAGCTTAAAGAGTTGGTACAAAGTCAGAACTCTTCTAGATTCATGAACTATCAAAAGTCTTTCATTCATATTCTGACTGAACAAAACATTTTAAACCTTTATTTTATAAATGGTATTGATGAGAATACATACGTTAGAAAATCTTTCTATCTTTCAATTAGAAAACTGATAATGGGTAGATTATGGATGGAAGGGTAGGTGGATGGAAGGATAGATTGAATATTAGAAAGATTTTAAAATATTTGTGTACAGTAACAATTTTTTTTTAATTTTTAAATTGCTCTTTTGCTTTTCGATTCATGAAAAATAGCAAAATAAATAGAGAACAAGGTATCCCCTAGCAATCAAGTGGCTATTAATATGGTTGCTCAGATAACAGGGTGCCAAACTTGAAAGCAGCATTTGTAGGCTGCCTCTCCTGTTCTGCATTCGCCGTATCATCTCATCCCAATTATGATAATAAACAGCCTATTTGCACTGCAATCTGCTCTTGATCTGAAAAGCTGAGCCAAACCCCATGTGACGCTGGAGACTCACACCCAGCAGTGTCCACTTTAAACAGAAAAATCGCATTGATTGCATGAAACTCAGGGCTCATTTTGGTCCATCGATTCCCCTGGTGACCTTCTGCAGCATCAGAGCCCAGAGCGAACCCAGTCTGACCCCAACTTTATGTGCATTATTATATTAAGAGACAGGAGCTACTTACAGTCCATGCCACTGACTGTCTCCACAGATATGTAATAAAGTATCCCAGAACTGCTCCTGCTGAGAACACTTCAGGTCTCCATCATTTCCCTCTCTTTCTCCTCTCTCTCTCTTACTTGCACGCAAACACTTACACACTAGCTGCCTGCCAGTACTAAAATTCTTCCTTTACTGAACATTTCTTTCCTCCCAATGCAGAACAACTCAAAGAGCAACTTCAGACTTTGAGTAATGATCACATAACTCCCTATAAACAATATCATTCACCCCAAACCATAACTAATAATAATGCTTTTATTAAGCTCTTTTGTGAAGCAGTATGTCTAATACAAAGCTCCTCTCCACACTATTTTAATTACAATAAATCTCCTGCATTATGATGCACACTTTAGTATAGCACATCAGCTGCTCCGCTACTCCGATACTCCCATAATGAGGGGCCATAGACATGTACATCTCTAAGTTATTTACACACACACTAAGACATTCTACAGCACCCCACGACTTTGTAGCCTCAATTTCAACAACTTTTGTCTTTCTTTGCTGTTCGTAATATCACAGCTAAAGAAGGGGGTAAAAAAGAAAAAGCACCACAGTTGAAAAATGCTATTTACACAAATAACAGTACCCTGAATACATCCACTAACATGGAAAAAATAAATCCTGCAGTACAATCATTTCTCTATAAATGTATGAAAGTATTTTACTGCCTGGTGCAACAAATCAGTGATGAGACTCTCAGCTGTGGTGTGCAAGTTCCAAGGGACTGCGTGTCAAAGTCAACTTCCCTCACAGTCTCCTGAGAACTGCACTGGGCACATTTTCTTGAAAGGTGTGAAAATCTGATTTTCTAAAATGGATCAGTAATTCTCTATGAAGGGGAAAAGAATCGATAAATCTTTGCTAAGTAGATTGTAAAGGAAAAATTATTCTTGCAGTAGCAGTACATTAGGATCCTCCAAATAATCTCAATAAACTAAAGACATAGCATTTCTCCACCAGCTACTTTTGACTTCTGATATATTATTGTAATCTCAGATCATTGTGCAATGCACATACATTTATATTTGCTAGGCAGTCTTCCATGTTGATGTGATTTATGGTTTGTACCATTATAACATTTGGCTGTGACTAGAAAAAAAAGAAAATTATAAGCTGCTTGTGACCAGATAGATGTGATACAATGAAATGTCATTATAACAGTACACACATTTATGTTTCTAACTACATCAGCTTTCTGGGTAACCACATAGTAAGCTTGAGGCATTCCTTGGCTATATATATATCTGTATTGTTTTTAGGTGCTTACATATCAATACAGAGTGTCTCTTGATACCTAAAACTACCTAGGGTGTGGTATGCAAAGAATTGTGGGTGTTACTAGTCTTTCCAGGACTATTTCTTTCTCTTCCTAGGCAAAGACCAAGGAAACCTATTCGCTAGTTTTATCACACACACTGAATGACACAGAACTGGTGTAGTTAACGGTCCTTCCTGACTAACATATTTCCTATTTGTCTCACAACTGAAGAGTCTGTGCTTTTTACAACTCCAAGGCTGAGAATCCTTGTGAAAGAATTTAGACAGAAGATGTGTGTCATGAAAAATCAAACCTAGGAGTGTACCAAGTGCTCCCAGGAGGCTCCCTGATTACAGTATCCTGAGCTGTGTGTGGCTGAGATTTCCCCTGCACTGTGTTAAAGTGGTTATTAAAAAATATGGCCTGTGTGGTAGAAAGGTATTTCATGGGCCTCGGAGCATGCTGAATATACAGTGTCTTGTAATACCCGGATAAAACACAGCAAACTCTCAGCGTGGCAGGCTTAAATCTGAATTTTCCCCTACTGCATGCAAGTTTATGTAAGAATTAACATCAGGATAACTAACCCCCTTGGGAACAAAAAGCTCTTCCATGAAATGCACTACTTTCCTTCTTAGACAAAAAAGGGAGAAAAGGGATTGGCATGTTAAACCTTAGCAAACAGGTGTGATTAAGGTATGCAAACCTCCTCAACTGTCCTCATACTGTCTTTTCAAGGGTAGAAGCTGTGCTAAATTTTTTTATTAAATACCTCCTTCCTCCTTTTTCATTGAATGATACTATATGGACATGCATTCGGGTATAATAGAGAGGAACCATCATTTCTTTGGGGCATGAAAAATACCTCACTATAATTATAATCTCCTCTACTATCAGGCCTTTATGAAGTTTTCTGACAAGAGGGTGTCAGAGACCCAAGAGGCAAAGTCAAACTTTTTCCCATCAAGTACATCATCCAACTAGTAAACAATACACTGACAGGCAAGTCTGCGGGGCTAGCAAGTGAAATAGCTCCTGGTATTGAGACAGAATAGTAAGAAGCTAGGAAAATTCCTTTGCAAGTAGAATGGGGAAACTGAGACAGATAGATGTACACAATGGCTGAGGAATTTATAGCCAGGTGCAGAGGGTCACCAGGGCAGAGGGCCTGGCAGGGGCAAAACTGGGAAAACAAGGACCTCACCAAGAGGATAACCTTTCCTCCCCTGATCTTTCCTCCCTGTAATTAACATCTAGGCCTCAGTTGTGTTTCAGCTCCAGGCCCAGAAAAAACAGCAAAATCAGGTGGGCAAAACCAGGACCAAATGCAATGACTAAAGACCCCTTGCCCTGTCACTGACCAACCAGTGGAGACCACAATCCTGAAAGGACATGCCTGGAGAAGTGATGAATATTCTACTGAACCTTCCCCTGAGATCTCCTCTAAGATTCCTGCCCACTAGAGACAACAGCCTCAAGACAAAGGACCCCGCTCTGCAGGGACAGCTCTGGTGCTCTCCCTCTGGGGAGCAGCCCCCCATGCATTTTCCTTCTCTTTTTTCTCTATACTCCCCACCCACTTCTTTCAGCACAGGCACATGGCTCTTAAACTCCAAGTCCCTGGGCGGCTGGTGGCTTGTCCCAGGCTAATTCCCTGAAACCTTCCCTAAAGTCCCCTTTCTTCTGACTTCTCAGTGAGGCAAGGTAGACAAGCCAAAGCTCTCCTGTTTCTTCCTCCATGCTAAGCCCTTCCTTATTTCACTGTCCTCAGCTTTAATAAATGTATCCTCATAGTCAACTGGGCTTGTGTTGTGAAATCTTTCCTGCACAAAGTCAAGAATCCACGCACTGCAGCTAGCCCTAGGCAGACCCACTCAGGGACAGACCATTGTCCAGTAAGAGTATCTCCAAACATTTTGAGGAAATGCATATTCTTTTATGTGTCCAAAATACAGCATCAATCTAGAAATCATGAGTAGCATCCTTTTTGATTCACAAGTCATATTCAATTATTGAAATATAAAAACTCAAACTTCTACAAGTGATGGCTTGTGGTAACATGGGCTCTTACATCTAAACTATCATAAGACAAGTGATCTAAGGAAGCTAAATAACAAAAGGGAGGGGATTCAGCCCCTTTTAAAATAGAAATAGAGGCTGCTTGGTAAATAAAATATGGATGGAGCTATAGAGTAGGTTACATGTTCATATTCACATGGAAACCTTAAAATAGAATATCATCTGTGCTATTGTTTCAATTTGCACACTAAATATGAAAAGAATTACTAGTATCAAAAATTATTTTGCTAATCTTATTAATTGTTCTTTATTAACTTTTGTGCATGTAGCCATTTTATGTACTTTTTATTTAAAATATATTTTATTGATTATGCTATTACCATTGTCCCAATTTTGCCCTATTGCCCCCTTCACATGGTTCCCCCATTTCCTCCAGCAGCCCCCTCCCTTACTTCATGTCCACAGGTTGTACATATAAGTTATTTGGTTTCTCCATCTCCTACACTATTTTTTAAAATTACTTTCAATATTTTTAATTTTATTTTAATTGTTGTTCAAGTACAGTTTTCTGTCTTTTACTCCATCCCAGTCCACTCCCTCAGTGCTCCACATCTCCCTCCCATGTCCACCCCCCTTAGTTTTTCTCCCTGTGTACTTTATATTTGTTCCTGTGACCCCTGCCACTTTCCCCCTGAAATTCCCTGCCCTCTCCCCTCTGGTTACTCTCAGCCTGTTTTCTATTTCAGTGTCTTTGGTTATATTTTGCTTGCTTGTTTGTTTTGTTGCTTAGGTTCCTGTTTAAGATGATCATATGGTATTTGTCTTTTACTGCCTGGCTTATTTCACTTAGCATAATGCTTTCCAGTTCCATCCATGCTGTTGCAAAGGGTAGGAGTTCCTTCTTTCTTTCTGCTGCATAGAATTCCATTGTGTATATGGAATTGTGTACCATAGTTTTCTGATCCATTCATTTACTGATGGGCACCTAGGTTGCTTCCCAATACTTGGCTATTGTAAATAGTACTGCTATGAACATTGGGGTGCATAGGTTCTTTTGGAATGTTGTTTCAGGGTTCTTGGGATATAATCCTAGCAGTGGAATTGCTGGGTTAAAGGGCAGTTCCATTTTTACTTTTTGAGAAAATTCCACATTGTTTTCCATAGTGGTTGTACGAGTCTGCAATCCCACCAGCAGTGAACTAGGGTCCCCTTTTCTCCACAACTTCTCCAACACTTGTTGTTTGTTGCTTTCTTTATGATGGCCATTCTAACAGGTGTAAAGTGCTATCTCATTGTGGTTTTAATTTGCATTTCTCTAATGACTAGCAATATTGAACATTTTTTCATGTGTCTGTGGATTCTCTGTATGTCCTTCTTGGAGAAATATCTGACCAAGTCATTTGCCCATTTTTTAATTGGGTTGCATTTCTTCTTGGAGTGGAGTAGTATAACTTCTTTGCATATTTTGGAGATTAAACCGTTGTCTGAGGTATCATTGGCAAATATGTTTTCACATACAGTTGAGTCTCTTTTTATTTTAATGCTGTTTTCTTTAGCCATAAGAAGCTTTTTATTTTGATGAGATCCCAGTTGTTTATTTTTTCTTTTATATCCCTTGCTCTGGGGGACATATCAGTAAAAATGTTGCTGCATGAGATATCTGAGATTTTCCTGCCTATGTTCTCCTCTAGGATTTTAATGGTGTCACATCTTATATTTCAGTCTTTATTCATCTTGAATTTATTTTTGTTTGTGCTGTAAATTTGTGCTCAAGTTTCATTTTTTTGCATACAGCTGTCCAGTTCTCCCAACACCATTTGTTGAAGAGGCTATTTTTACTCCATTTTATGTTGTTGCCCCCTTTGTTGAATATTAACTGACTGTAGTGACTTGGGTTTATTTCTGGGCCCTCTGTTCTGTTCCATTGGTCTATGTGTCTGTATTTATGCCAGTACCAGGCTGTGTTGATTACAGTAGCCTTGTAGTACAGTTTGGTATCAGGTATTATGATCCCTTCTACATTGTTTTTCTTCCTCAAAATTGCAGCTGCTATTCAGGGTCGTTTATGGTTCCATATAAATTTTTGAAGTATTTGTTCTATGTCTCTGAAATATGCCATTGGTACTTTAATAGGTATTGCATTGAATCTGTAAATTGCTTTGGGTAATAGGGACATTTTAATTATGTTAATTCTTCCAATACATGAACACAGTATATGTTTCCATTTGTTTGTGTCTTTCTTGATTTCATTCTTCAGTGTTGTGTAGTTTTCTCCATACAGGTCTTTTATTTCCTTGGTTAGGGTTATTCCTAGGTATTTTATTTTTCTTTTTGCTATATCGAATGGGATTTTTCTCTTCATTTCTGATTCTGCTGTTTTATTGTTGATATACAAAAATGCCTTTGATTTCTGAATATTGATGTTTTATCCCACCATTTTGCCAAACTCATTTATTAGGTCAAGCTGTTTTGGGGTGGAGTCTACAGGATTAACTATGTACATTATCGTATCGTCTTCAAACAGTGACAGTTTTGTTTTCTCCTTTCTGATTTGGATGCCTTTTATTTCCTTTTCTTGTTTCATTACTGTGGCTAAAACTTCCAATACTATGTTGAATAGAAGTGGTGAAAGTGGACAACCTTGTCTTGTTCCTGATCATTGTGGAAAAGGTTTTAGTTTTTGTACATTGAGTATAATGTTGGCTGTAGGTCTCTCATACATGGCCTTTATTATGTTGAGGAATGCTCCCTCTGTTCCCACTTTGCTGAATGTTTTTATCATAAATGGGTGCTGTACCTTGTCAAATGTTTTTTCTGTATCTATCGATATGATCATGTGATTTTTGTATTTGCTTTTGTTTATGTGAAGTGTTACATTTACTGATTTATGAATATTGAACCATCCTTGCATCCCTGGGATGAATCCCACTTGGTCATGATGTATGATCTTTTTAATGTATTGCTGGATGCGGTTTGCCAATATTTTGTTGAGGATTTTAGTGTGTATGTTCATCAGCAATATTGGCCTGAAGTTTTCTGTCTTTGTTGTGTTTTTATCTGGTTTTGGGATTAGGATGATGCTGGCTTCACAGAAGGAGTTTGGGAGTCTTCCATCACTTTGGATTTTTTGGAATAGTCTGTGAAGGAGAGGGGTTAGTTCTCCCTTAAATGCTCTGTAGAATTGTCCTGTGAAACCATCTGGTCCAGGGCTTTTGTGTCTCAGGAGTTTTTAATCACTGCTTCAATGTCATCTGCTGTTATTGGTCTGTTCAGGCTTTCTATCTCTTCTTCATTTAGTTTTGGAAGATTATATTTTTCTAGAAATGTGTCCATTTCACCTAGGGTTTCAATTTTTTTGGCATATAGCTCCTCATAGTAATTTCTTACAATTCCTCGTATTCCTGTGGTGTCAGTTGTAATCTCTCCTCTTTCATTTCTGATTCTGTATATTTGGGTCCTTTCTCTTTTTCTCTTGATGAGCCTGCTTAAAGGCTTGTCGATTTTGTTTATCTTAAAAAAAACCAGCTCCTTGATTCATTGATCCTTAGTATTGTGCTTTTAGTCTCTATGTCATTTAATTCTGCTCTGATCTTGGTTATTTCCTTCCTTCTACTAGCTCTGGGCTGTCTTTGTTGTTATTCCTAGAGTTTTTGTAGGCGTAGGGTTAGGTTGTTTGGTTTACATAGTTCTATCTTTTTTAGGTAGCCCTGTATTGCTATGAACTTCCCTCTTGGGACTTCCTTTGATGTGTCCCATAAGTTTTGGGTTGTTATAAGTTCATTTTCATTTGTTTCCAGAAACTTTTTGATTTCTTCCCTAATTTCATTCTTGACCCATTCATTGTTTAATAGCATGCTATTCAATCTCCATGATTTTGAGTGTTTTGGGTTGTTTCCCTTGGGGTTGCTTTCTAATTTTAGTCCCTTGTGGTCAGAGAAAATACTTGGTATGATTTCAATTTTCTTGAATTTGTTGAGGCTTGTTTTGTGTCCTATCATGTGGTCTATCTTTGAATATGTTCCATGTGCATTTGAAAAGAATGTGTATTTAGCTTCTTTCAGATGCAGGGCTCTATATATATCAGTGAAGTCTATTTCGTCTAGAGCATTGTTCAATGCCACAGTATCTTTGTTGATATTTTGTTTGGAAGATCTGTCTATTTTTGACAGTGGGGTGTTAAAATCCCCTACTATAATTGTGTTGCTATCAATGTCTTTCTTGAAGTCTTCTAAGGTTTTCTTTATGTATTTGGGTGCTCCTACATTGGATGCATATTTACAATGTCTATGTCTTCTGGGGGGAGTCCTCCCTTGAGTATTATAAAGTGGCCTTCTGGGTCTATCTTTATGGATCTTTTTCTGAAGTCCATTTTGTCTGATATGAGTATTGCCACCGCAGCTTTTTTTTTCCTGTCCATTTGCTTGGAAAATTTGTTTCCAGCCCTTCACTTTCAGGCTGTGTATGTCTTTTGTCCTCAGGTGGGTCTCTGTAGGCAACATATGTGTGGGTCATGATTTCTTATCCATTCAGTAATTCTGTGTCTTTTGATTAGAGCATTTAGTCCATTTACATTTAAGGTTATTATGGAGAGGTACTTATTCATTGCCATTTTTGTACCTATGTTCTTCTCTGTCTCTCTGTTTTCCTTCCATTCCTTAGATCAATCCCTTTAGCATCTCTTCCAGTGCTGGATTGGTGGATGTGTATTCTTTTAGTCTCCTTTTGTCTTGGAAGCTCTTTATTTGGCCTTCTATCTTGATTGAGAGCTTTGCTGGGTAAAGTAGCCTTGGTTTCGGGCCTCTGGTTCTCATTACTTGGAATATTTCTTGCCATTCTCTTCTGCTTTGGAATGATTCCATTGAGAAGTCACCAGTTAACCTTATTGGGGCTCCCTTGTATGTTACTTTCTTCTTCTCCCTTGCTGCCTTTAAGGTTCTCTCTTTGTCTTGGAATTTTGCCATTTTTATTATGATGTGTCTTGAAGTGGACGTCTTTGGGTTCCTCTTGATTGGGACTCTCTGTGTTTCTTGGATTTGTGTGACTGTTTCTCTCATCAAATTAGGGAAGTTTTCCATCATTACTTTTTCAAATAGATTTTCTATCCCTTGCTCTTCTTCTTCTCCTTCTGGTATCCCTATTATACATATATTATTACATTTCATATTGTCTTGCATTTCTCTTAATCCCTCTTCATTTTTTTTCTGAGCCTCTTTTCCTTTTCTTGCTCTTTTGGGTGATTCTTTTCTACTTTGTCCTCCAAATCACTGATCCAATATTCTGCTTCATTCATCCTGCTTTTGATTTCTTCCACTGTGTTCTTCAGTTCTGAAATTGTATTCTTCATTTCCTCTTGGCCCTTGTTTAAGTTTTTTATTTCCTTTTTCATGTTGATGTTGTTTGCAGTGAGTTCATTGTAGTTCCCCTCTAGTTTCTGGTAGCTTATTGTGAGCTCATGTTACTTCCTGATAACTATTTCTTTGAATTCAATATCTGATAGCTGACTTGCCTCCATTTCATTTAGAATTCTTTGTGAGGCTTCTTCCTTTCCTTTCATTTGGGGATTGTTTCGTTGTCTTCTCGTTGTTTGTGAGACTCTTCTCATTAGCTTCTGCTTCTTAAATAGATGTGTTCTGGCTCCCAGGGTTTATGGTGTGAACTGCTGTTGCAGAATGCCTGTGAGATTCACTGGTGCAGTCTCCTTTGGGTATCCTGGTGTTCACCACTTCCACCTATGCCTTTTTTGTGATCAGTTGGAAAGGGAGGCAAAATGGTTTAAGATAGCAGGAGGGTATTCTATGATATTTGCGGTAGCAGCTGGTATATCAGAGATAGGAGATCTTTTGGCTATGTATAGTGTTAACCATGATCTTCAACCCAGCTAGCCACTTTTAAGAAAGAAGTGGAAGAAAATAAGACTCTTGTTGGGATATTTGCCAGCGATACCTCAGACAATGGTTTAATCTCCAAAATATGCAAAGAACTTGCATGAATACACTCTAAGAAGACAAGCAATCCTAATAAAAAATGGTCAAAGACTTGAATAGACACTTCTCCAAAGAGGACATACAGAGGATCCAGAAACACATGAAAAGATGCTCAATATTGCTAGCTATCAGGGGGATGCAAATTAAAACTACAAGGAGATACCACTTCACACCGGTAACAATGGGCATCATAAACAAAGCAACAAACATGTGTCGGAGAGGATGTGGAGAAAAGGAGACCCTAGTACACTGTTGGTGGGAGTGCAGACTGGTACAACCACTATGGAAAACAGTATGGAAATTTCTCAGAAAACTAAAAATGGATGTGCCTTTTAACCCAGCAATTCCACTGCTAGGATTATATCCCAAGAACCCTGAAACAACATTCCAAAAGAACCTATGCACCCCAATGTTCATAGCAGCACAATTTACAATAGCCAAGTGTTGGAAGTAACCTAGGTGTTCATCAGTAAATGAATGGATCAAAAAACTGTGGTACACAATTCTATATACACAATGGAATTCTATGTGGCAGAAAGAAAGAAGGAACTCCTACTCTTTGCAACAGCATGGATGGAACTGGAAAGCATTATGCTAAGTGAAATAAGCCAGGCAGTAAAAGACAAATACCATATGATCTCACCTTAAACGGGAACCTAAGCAACAAAACAAACAAGCAAGCAAAATATAACCAAAGACATTGAAATAGAAAACAGGCTGAGAGTAACCAGAGGGGAGAGGGCAGGGAATTTCAGGGGGAAAGGGAAAGGGATCACAGGAACAAATATAAAGGACACATGGACAAAAACTAAGGGGGGTGGAAATGAGAGGGAGGTGGGGAGCACTGTGGGGTGGAGTGGGATGGGAGTAAAAAGACAGAAAACTGTACTTGAATAACAACTAAAATTAAAAAATATATAAAAAATAATATAAGACTCTTGTTGGGGATGGAAGGGTTGTGAGTTGGATATAGAAAGCAGCGAGGTTATGGGAGGTCAGATTCTGGGGTAAGGTGTGAGTAAAGGATTGTGAATAGGTGTAGAATTAGAGAGAATGGAGTTTACCTCTACATTGATAGAGTTCAGGAGACGGTGACGTGGGCTAAAATTCGGAAAGGGTGCTTTGAAGTATTTACAATTGTGTGGAACAGCAATTATGTACAATAATATTAGAGGAACTCTCATATGCCAGAATCTATATGATCTGAATAACGTGAACAGGGGGTATAGGACTTTGAGTAGTGTGCTGATAGAACACAAGTCACTTGAAGGACAGTAAATTAGCAATACATTGTGGAAGAGAGAACAGGGGAAACCTGTCAAATTGTACAATATATCTCGCCAAGCAAAGAAGATTATACAGAAAGAAGGGGAATACAAAAATACTATGAAAATAAAAGATGTAAGAATAATGAAAAAATAATAATCCAAATATGCTGCAAATTGCAATTTCCCTGCAATAGTCGAGTGAAATTTGTCTCACTGTCTCAGCTGTTCGGTTGCCCCCTCTTTGATTGCACCTCAGGTCCTTTCACAGTTCCAAGTTTTTTTCTCATTTGTGGGTATTTTTAAAAAATGGCAGGAGAAGGGAGAAAGAAGAGATAAATTTGGAAAGAAAGGATGAAGAACTAAAACAAGACAGAAGGAAAGGGAGGAAAAGGAAATTGAAAGCTAAACAGTAATAAAAAATTTAAAAAATTACTTTAAAAAAACCATTAAAATACACCTCTTGTTGGTTTCAAACTGGCCAAACCAGTTTTTCTGGTCTTTCTGGCTGCAGGAGGCTGAGGGGTGATTGGTGTGGTGTTTCTCCCCTCCCAATATTTACTCAGTCTGTCTTGCAAGCACTGTCCCAAGAGCTAGTCTGGCTCCTTTCCCCAATATCTTAGATGGGTGAATCTGGGTTTTCTTCATAGTGCTTTTCCCCCTGGAGCTATTGCTGTAGGCTGGGGTACAGGGGCACCCAATTGGCTAGGCTGCCTCTGTCCCACAGGTTTGGGCATGAACCCTTCCCAGTGCTATGGAGAAACACAGTGCCTTCTGTGTAACCCCGGGGTCTTTGCCTGGCTGGGTGGGGAGTTGGCTGTGAGGCTGTCACAGCAGATTCCCCAAACAGTCCCACCATTTGATAAATTCCTCCTACTCAAGCCTACTGCCCCATATAGCCCAATTCTCCAGCCAGACTGGTGACTATCGTGGTCAGTGCCTGTCACTGTGAGACTCAGCTCTTCCAAGCTAGCAACCACAGACTCTGTGAGTGATCACTGCCCTCATGCATCTTGCCTCTTCATCCTTATTCCCCTCTCTGTGACCAGGCCTCTCCTGGTGCTGCTCAGGGAGGGAGGGAGCAATTCACCTGCCTCTCTCCCAAGGACTCTGTGGCAGGCCCTCCGCTTTCAAGGAGTCTGTAGTAAACCTGGCTCCATCTCTGGGTGCCAGGCCTGGGGCTACAGCTGCACCCTGGTCCCTGCACTGGTTCCCTGGACCTTACTGTCCTGAAATAGCCTTCTTACCCTCTGGTTTCTGGTTTTTCAGTATCCGCTACAATTGTTGGACTCTTATTTTCAAATAGGCTGGGATACTGTTGGCTGTCTGCTCTGTTCCTCCGTGGATTGTCCAGGTTTTCCTCCTGTGTGTAGGGGGAAGTGAAATCCACTCCCTCCTACTCCGTCGCCATCTTCCCTCTCTGAATCCCCTACACTATTCTTAATATCCCCTGTCTATTTTGTACCTATCAATTATACTTCTTATTCCCTGTACCTTTTCCTCCACTACCCCTTTCCCTCTCTCACCTGTTAACCCTCCAAATGACCTCCAATCTATGATTCTGTTCCTGTTCTGCTTGTGTGCTTTGTTTTTTTTTTAGATTCAGTTGTTGATAGTCAGGCATTTGTTGCTACTTTAATGTTTATAGTTTTGATCTTCTTTTTCTTAGGTACATCCCTTTAACATTTCATGTAATAATGGCTTGGTGATGATGAACTCCTTTAGCTTTGTCTTGTCTGGAAAGCACTTTATCTGTCCTTCCATTCTAAATGATAGCTTTGCAACAACTAAAAGGACTTCCAGCCAAGATTAAGGCATAGGTAGATAAGCTTTGCTTTCTCATACAAGCAAAAGAAAGACAAAAACAAATTTAAGAAAACTTCCAAATTTAAAAAATGGAAAACTTATTTGAAAAAATAATGAAAGAGAATTTCCCCAACCTGGCAAAGAAAATAGATTTTTAGGAAGTCCAGGAAGCTCAGAGTCCCAAAGAAGATGTACCCAAGGAGGAACACAACAAGACACATCATAATTAAATTACCCAAGATAAAGAATAAGGAGAGAATCTTAAAAGCAGCAAGGGAAAAGGAGACAGTTACGTACAAAGGAGTTCCCATAAGACTATCAGCTGATTTCTCCAAAGAAATCTTTCACATAAGAAAAGGCTGGAAAGAAGTATTCAGAGTCATGAGAAGCAGGGACCTACATCCAAGATTACTGTGTCCAGCAAAGCTGTCATTTAGAATTGAAGGACAGATAGAGTGCTTCCCAGATAAGGTCAAGTTAAAGGAGTTCATCATCACCAGGTCCTTATTATATGAAATTTTAAAGGGATTTTTTAAAGGAAAAGATGATAAAAAAAAAACTATGAACAGTAAAAGGACAACAAACTCACAACCACCAACAACTGAGCCTAAAAAATAAAAACAAAAAACAAACTAAGTAAACAACTAGAATAGGAACACAATCACAGAAATGGAGATTGCATGTAGCATTATCAGTAGGGAGGGATGGAGAGAGAATGGGAGAAAAGGTACAGAGAATAAGAACCATAATTGGTAGGTACAAAATAGATAGGAGGGAGTTAAGAATGGTATAAGAAATGGAGAAACCAAAGAACT
Source organism: Carollia perspicillata (assembly GCA_004027735.1). Lineage (NCBI taxonomy): Eukaryota > Metazoa > Chordata > Mammalia > Chiroptera > Phyllostomidae > Carollia > Carollia perspicillata. The sequence continues at coordinate 27,760 of PVKM010004953.1, forward strand.
TGTATGTATGACCCATAGATATGCACTAAGTAAGACGGCAGGGGGAATGATGGTGGGAGGGTGGGTACAGGGTGGATGGGGGTAAAGTGGAGAAAACATGGGACAACTGTAATAGAATATTCAATAGAATATACTTAAAAAATAAGCGATAGCTTTGCTTGATAGAGTAATCTAGGTTCTAAGTTCCGGCTTTTCACCACTTTAAATACTTCATGCCAGTCCCTTCTTGTCCTCAAACTTTCTTTTGAGAAGTCATCTGACAGTCTTATGGGAACTCCTTTGTAGGTATCTCTCTGCTTTTCTCTTGCTGCTTTTAAGACTCTCTCTTTATCTTTAAACTTTGGCACTTTAATTATGATATGTCTTAGTGTCATCCTTTTTGGGTCCAACTTGTTTGGGACTCTCTTTGTTTCCTGGACTTGTGTGATTTTTTCCTTTGTCAAATTCTCTTTAATTATTTCTTCAAATAAGTTTTCCATTTCTTGCTCTTCCTCTTCTCCTTCTGGCATCCCTATGATTTGGACGTTGGTGCATTTGGAGATGTCCCAGAAGCTTCTGATACTGTCCTCACTTTTTGAATTATTGTTTCTTCTTGTTGTTCTAGTTGAATGTTTATTTCCTCCTTATGTTCCAAATTGTTGATTTGAAACTTGGCTTCCTCCCGTCCACTGGTGGTTCCCCACAGATTTTTCTTTATTTCACTTAGTGTAACCTTCATTTCTTCCTTTATGTGTTGCCATACCTAATGAGTTCTGTGTTTTGAACTCTTGGGCTGATAGATTGGTTATTTCCATTTCATTGAGTTCTTTTTCTGGGATTTTTTTCCTGTTCTTTCATTTGAGCCATATGTCTTTGTCTCTTCAATTTGGCAGTCTCCCTGTGTCTGTTTCTGTGTGTTAGGTAGAGGTGCTTTGACTCCCTGTCTTAATAACATGGTCTGTTGTAGAAAAGGCACCTGTAAATTGTGTGGGACAGTGCCTTAGGTAATCATCAGGGTAGGGCAACCAACTTCACTGATTTGTGGCTCTGTGTGGGGGGAGGGCTTGTAGAGGGAACAATGCCACTGCTGGGCTTCTGGAGGTCTGGCAAGTACTTGCACCATTTCCAGTCACTTTACTCACTTCCCGTATATGACTGTCACCCTTCCAGCTGTTGCTCTGGTGATGAAAAATAGTGGGTGGGTATGCATACATTCTAAGGCTGTGCAAGCTCTTTAAGCTAAGTCTTCTGAAAATTTGGCAATTTCTTCTGCTGTGGCAATGCCTACTGTTTTTTACAGTCAGAAGTTATAGGGATGTATCTTCCTAGTGCTGGAATCCTGGGTTGCCAGTCTAGTCTGGGACAGGGATCACTTGCTCTCAAGGTATCCCTCCCAATTTTCATCCACCATACATGAATGTTTGACTATCTGTTCCACCACTGCCACCACCTCTCTGTGTCACACCACGTCTCTACTCTGCTCCACCCATCCCCATACCTCAGCCCCTCCTACTTGCCTGGATGAATGTGGCTTCTTTAAATCCTTGGTTGTCAGACTTCCATACAACGTAATGTTCTGACTGTTCTGTGTGTTATTTGTTTTGAGATCTAGTTGTAATTCTTTCTTTGGTTTAGGGAGAAGGAGAAGCTGTCTGCCTACACCTCCATCTTGATTGGAAGTCCCTGTTCTTTATTAAACTTGTAATAAAATGGTTTACAGACAATTTTTCTCAAATCAACATAACAATAGGTTCTGGCCAAAGGCAGCAGTTCTTGGGCAACATCATAAGCTGACATAATGGAGCTGTTGCATCAAGTTTTTGTTGAATCAAGTTTTGTCCACCTTCATCTATGAAACACTTTATTGGTGCAAGGAAATAACCTCAGGGATCCAAATGATTGTCCTGAGCAAAATGGAAATCATCCTGTGGGTTTCCCTGGGCCAACTTCTTCAAAGTTTTGGAAGAATCTGCAGCTTCTGCTCTTTGAGAACAATTGAGAAGGATGGAAAAAAGCATCAGCTTTAGAAAATTCCCCTTTTCCTTCTAAATTGTCTCAGATAAACTCTATAGCTCTTGGTACTATCATTTCATGGTTTTATTTTTTCTGTTTTCTTCTGACCTCTTTGTATTAAAATAATACTTAATATTATGTGTATTATTAATGGTATAATACATAGGAGTATGTAAATAAATAATATTTTAAAAGCACATGCTTACTGAAGATAATTTGGAAAATAAATATATGAATTAGAAAATGACCCACAGTCATACTATTTGATATTTTTCTTTAATATACACATACAAATGTGTTATCACAGGTATATTTACTATCTTATTTCAATTCACTTACAATTATATTGTTGCCATTTACCTAACTCAAAAATTCTCAATGATAGCCCAATAATGGCTATATAATATTTAAGGTAATTCATGAATTATGGTTAGATATTTAAGCTATTTATAATTTTAAAATATTTAAAATGACTTTGAGCATCTTTCTTATCTATATATTTTGTTTGGATCAGTATAATCAAATAATAATTTCTAATATAAAAAATTACTTCACCTAAATTTATATTAATAATTTTAACTATTATAGCCAAAATGTTTTGACTAAAACAAATGATGTCAAATTATTTTCAAAAAAAAGATCTAAGCACCTTGGACTGTAACACTCTTTTTTTTAAAATTACTGTTCAAGTACAGTTGTCTCCATTTTCACCTCTCCATGACCCCTGTCCCACCCATTCAGCCTCCCGCTCTTGAACATACCCCCTTTGGCTTTGTCTATGTGTCCTTTATACAGGTTCCTTGATGGCCCTTCCCCTATTATCCCTCTCCCTCCTCCTCTCTGGTTACTGTCAGTTTGTTCTTTATTTCAATGTCCCTGGTTGTATTTTGGTTGTTTGTTTGTTTTTTTGATTAGTTTCCACTTATAGGTGAGATCATATGGTATTTGTCTTTCACTGCCTGGCTTACTTCATTTAGCATAATGTTTACCAGTTTTATCCATGCTGTCACAAAGGGTAGGAGCTCCTTATTTCTTTCTACTGTATAGCATTCTGTTGTGTAAATGTAACACAGTTTTTTGATCCACTCCTTTACTGATGTGCACTAAGATTGCTTCCAGCACTTGGCTATTGTCAATTGTGCTGCTATGAACATTGGGATGCATAGGTTCTTTTCAATTGATGTTTCATGTTCTTAGGGTATAATCCCAGAAGTAGTATTGCTGGGTCAAAAGGCAGTTCCATTTTTCATCTTTTGAGGAAATTCCATACTGTCATTCACAGTGGCTGTACCAGTCTGAATTCCCACCAACAGTGTACTAGGGTTCCCTCTTCTCTACCAGTTTCTCACACTTGTTTGTTAATTTATTGAAGATGGCCATTCTGACCATGTGACATGATATTTCATTGTGGTTTTAATTTGCATTTCTCTGATTATTAGTGATGTTGAGCATCTTTTCATATGTCCGCTGGCCATCTGTATGTCCTTTTTGGAGAAGTGTCTATATCTGATAAGGGGTTAATATCCAAAATTTAAAAAGAACTTACAAAACTCAACAACAAAAAAACAAACAATCCAATTAAAAATGGGTGAAAGGCCTGAAAATACACATCATTTTTATCTGCGAGGAGTTTTTCAGAGAAAAAAAGGAGGGAACACTACTCAACCTATAAAGTTAGTAAAACCTTAATACCCAAACCAGACAAAGATATAGGACAAAATATATTTACAAGCTAATCTTATTCACTAACAAAGATGCAAAATCTTACTTAAAAAACAAAATCTATTAGTAAATAAAAATATTATATCATGAAACTAGTCACATTTGTCTCAGAAACGTAAGGATAATTTAATATTTTAAAATATATAAAGGACATTCAACATATTAAATCACAAGAAGTGAAAAATCACATGGTCATTTTAATGTATTCATAAAAAGCATTCGGTTAAAATTCCACCATAAATATAAAATATAAGATATAATTTTAGCAAACTGAGAAGAAAAAAGAATGTCTTGCTATTTTAAAGAATTTCCATAACAAACTTATGGGAAACATCATTCTTGATCATGAAAAATGGCAAGTATCTTTAAAATGAAGAACAACAGAACAGTACACATCTACCTAAAAAAGATAGAAAAATTTCAAATAAATGACCTGAACCTTACATCTACAAAAACTACAGAAAAAACAAAAAACAAAGCCCAGTGCAGGTAGAAGGAAGGACATAATCAAGATCAGGGCAGAATTAAATGACATAGGGACTAAAAGAACAAGTCAAAGGATCAGTAAATCCAGGAGCTGGTTCTTTGAAAAGATGAACAAAATTGACGAACCTTTAGCCAAACTCATCAAGAAAAAAAGAGAGAGGACCCAAATAAATAAAATAAGAAAAGAAAGAGGCAAAATTTGAACTTGTACCACAGAAATACCAAGGATTGTATTAAATTACTATGAACAACTATATGCCAAGAAATTCGACAACCTGGGTGAAGTGGACAAATTTCTAGAAACATACAATCCTCCAAAACTGAGTCAAGAAGAAGCAGAAAGACTGAACAGACCAGCAACAGATGGCAAAATCGAAGCAGTAATCAAAAAACTCTCAGCGCACAAAAACCATGGGTCAGAAGGTTTCACAGAAGAATTTTAGCAAAAAATTAGGGAAGAGTTAACCCCTATTCTTCTCAAACTATTTGCAAAAATCCAAGAAGAGGGAACACTCTCAAACTCTGTTTGTGAGACCATTATTATTCTAATTCCAAAATCAGATAAAGACACAACAAAGAAAGAAAACTACAGGCCAATATTGCTAATGAACATAGATGCTGTAATCCTTAACAAAATCTTGGCAAATGGGATCCAGTGAAACATTAAGAAGATCATATTCCATGATCAAGTGGGATTCATCACGGGAGTGCAAGGATGGTACAATATTTGCAAATCAATAAAGTAATACATCACATAAGCAAAACCCACATGATCATATCAATAGATGCTGAAAAAGCATTTGATAAGGTATAGCACCCATTTATAATAAATTACTCAGGAAAGTGGGAACAGAAGGAGCATACTTCAATATGATAAAGGCTATATACATGAAACCTACAGCCAACATCATACTCAACAGGCAAAAACTAAAGGCTTTCCCCCTCAGATCAGGAACGAGACAATAGGGGCCACTTTCACCACTTCTATTCAGCACATTATTGGAAGTTTTAGCCATAGCAATCACACACACACACACACAAAAGAAATAAAAGGTATCCAAATTAGAAAGGAGAAAGTAAAGTTGTCACTGTTTGCAGATGACATGATAGTGTACATAGAAAATCCTATAGACTCCACAAAAAAAAAAAAAAAAACCACTCAGCCTAATAAATGAATTTGGCAAAATGGCAAGATACAAAAATCAACATTCAGAAATCAAAGGCATTTTTGTATACCAACAATGAAATATCATAAACAGAAATTAGGAAAAAAATTCCATTTACTATAGCAACAAGAAAAATAAAATACCTAGGAATAAACCTAACTAAGAAGGTAAAGACCTGTACTCATAAAACTACACAACACTAAAGAAAGAAATTAAGGAGAAACAAATAAATGGAAGCATATACCATGTTCATGAATTGGAAGGCTTAACATCATCAAAACATCCATATTACCCAAAGCAATATATAGATTTAATGCAATCCCTATCAAAATACCAATGACATATTTCACAGAACTAGTACAAATATTTTTAAAATTTATATGGCACCATAAATGACCTCAAATAGCCTCAGCAATTAAGAATGAAGAACAAAGTAGGAGTCACAATACCTGATATTGAACTACATTACAAGGCCACTGTAATCAAAACAGCCTGGTACTGGCATAAGGACAGACACATAGAACAATGGAACAGAATAGAGAGCCCAGAAATAAACCCATAACAATATGGTCAGTTCATATTTGACAAAGTGGTCAGGTGAAGTAAAAATAGCCTCTTCGATAAATGGTGTTGTGAGATCTGGACAAGAACGTGTAAAAAAAATGAAGCTAGACCATCAACTTACAGCATACATCAAAATAAATTCAAGATGGATAAAAGACTTAAATATAAGTCAGGACACCACAAAAATCCTAGAGGAAAACACAAGCAGAAAAATTTCAGATATTCCACATAGCAATATTTTCACCAATACATCCCCTAGGGCAGGGGTGTCAAACTCATTTTCACCAAGGGCCACATCAGCCTCATGGTTGCCTTTAAAGTGCCAAATGTAGTTTTAGGACTGTATAACTGTAACTACTCCTTAAGAGTTAAGTGAGAGCTTGAAGTAGAAACAAAGTGCCGGGCTGAATAAAACAAGGTGGAGGGCTTAATTCGTCCCACGGGCCTTGTGTTTGCCACCTGTGAAATAAATGATTGAACACAATAGTTAACCCCACAGTGGAATACTCTTCAGGAGTGAAAGGAAAAGTAAAAAGAAAGATGCAAAAGTAAAAATGAAAGAAAGAATTACTGATACATACAAAATCATCAATGAGCCCAGGCCAGGTGGCTCAGCTGGTTGGAGCATTGATCCGTACACCGCAAGGTTGAGGGTTTGATTCTTGGTTGGGGCTCATATGAGAGACAACCAATCAAGGTTTATCTCTCAAACCAATGTTTTTTTCTCTCTCTCTCTCCATTTCTCTCTCTCTCTAAAATCAATTTTAAAAATCAATGAATCTTTTATACATGCAGAAGGAAAAGCACAAGACATAAAAGAGTACACACAGTATGATTTCATTTACACGAAGCCTTAAACAGGAAAAATGAAATTGTGATGGCAAAACCAATTTTAGTGGGTGCCTCTGAGACACTAGGGAGCTTTCTGTGCCCATGGAAGAGTTCCATGTCTTGGTTGGGGTAGTGGTTACACAGGCATACACAAGTATCAAAAGTTGTTGTAATGAATATCTGTGTTTTATTATAAAAAAGTGAGGGTGACAGGATAATCAGACTGAACAATCAGAATTAACACTTACAGAAAAGAGTGAATGTAGGAAACTGTAGAACATTAAATACTCATATATATCTGAGCCATTTTAGTAAATTTTGAGAAGACATTTTATCCAGAAAAAAAGGAGTAATCAGCAGGGAAAATAAGCAATTGACAAATGACTAAGAAGACAAGTTATTAAACTGAAAATCCAGTGAGAAAAAAAGGTAGAAAATAACAAATAAGGCATATCATAAAAGAAAAGAGAGAACACAGAGAAAATGGAAGAAAAGCATTAATCAGAGATAAAACAAAACAAATTTTTCTTGAGTTGAATAAAACCAAAAGTCTTTATATCCAAAGGTCTTCTTCAAAGCAAGGCAGGATTATTTCTAAGGGACCTATTTCTTGACATATCTTGATAAATTTCTGAATTTTAAAGTTAAAGATAGTCCTGAATATGTGTAGAAAAAAAATAAAAAGATTATTTTCAAAGAAAAAGTGCTAGAATTGAGGGTTTCCAAAATTGGATTTTAGGTTCCAATGTAACATTTTTAAAAATGGTTTCCAAATTTTATTTGTATAAGTAAAAAACTTATGTCATTATCATTTATCACCATCATCTACTATCACCACAAGAAAACAAGAAAGACATATCAAAATTATAAGCAAACACTGCTCAAAAATATGCATACACACACAAATATACTTTTTTACATTATTCTTATTTCCTTATTTCTTTGAGGATCAGTAAATACATTTTCATACAAAAATCTCCAAATATTTTGATATGTAATAGATTTCTAGAAATCTGCAAAATAAACTACTCTTCTGGGATTTTGTTCTTATGAAAATCATCATTTTTATACTTTTTAATATAAGGATTGAGATATGACATCATATGCCCTTTGTGAAGTATTATTTGAGGAAGATATGAATCAACGTAAGTGTAGTTGAATGCAGTGATTTTATAGTATGCAGGAAATATTTTGTGGATAAAACCAATAAAATACATATTCAGCCTAAGAAACTGTTAACAATATGGTTTAGAAGCTTAATCAATTATGAAAAAGGGATTCTTTAAAGGATAAATAAATAAATTTATTTTTAATAAATGAAAATTTCATATACTTTCAATAAAATATGGCAAACTGGATTAGAATAACTGAATACTAAAATTTTTCTATTATTCTAGGATTATAGAGAGAGGCTACAAATACAATTTAGATCTTGCTGTTAGAAAAAGTGTATAAATTTGGTCAAGTATATTTCTTAGAAAAATTAATATTAGCCACTAGTACAAAAGAAATAAGATGTACAAGAAATAAGATGGAAGTTTCCAAAGAGAGAAAAAAACATCGATCACTGCAAGGAAAGATTGCAAAAGTTAGAAATCCAGACAACTAAATAAATAAATGAAATCTTTAAAAAATCAAAAAAATAAAGTAACCCACACAACATAAAATGTACCAGGTATATGAACTATATTTTTCTATGAAAGGCTATGTCTAAAATTGCAATGAATAAAGAAAAGCAAAATCCCTTCAGAGGCTGTTTAAAAGAGGATTTTAAATAAAATGATAAAGTTGAAAATAGTTGAAGATATGATAAGGAAATGAAAACAAAAGAAAGGCAGGTAGCAATATTACTATCAAAGTATAGCTGAAGTAAAATGTATTAAGTGGGATACTTAATATTTATGAAAGTTACATTCTGCCAAACAGATCTGTCAAGAAAGTCTATACACTAAAAAAATCTAATCTTGAAATATATTAGACAAAAAACTTTCAGAAATACAATGAGAAATTGGTAGAAGCTGCAATCTTAACACCTCTTTCAGAATGTGAGAGATCAAGTAGATAAATACAGACAGTACTTGAATAACACAATTAAAGATTTGATTTATTGAGGAGAAAGAGTAAGAGAAAAAACATTTTGTCTTCCAGATGAAAAACACATTTTATTTTCAAATTTTCATGGAATAGTAATGAAAAGAAGTCATGGATGAGACTGCAAAGACCGTCTCAACAAATCCTCAAGGCAGAAATACCAGTTAGCCCACACTTTATCCTCAATGCCAATAGTGGAAATTAATACCATGGTACAGCCTTTGGAATTTAAAAAAATCACATCAGTATTGGACTGAGAAAACAATATGGGTAATATCAGGTCGTTACATAATATTTTGAGTAGATATTTGAGTATCTTGAGTAAATAAATACCATTTATTCCTTTCTCTTACCATTCTGAATATTTTATCTAACATCCCTATAAAAGACTTAATTATTTAATTAGGGCCTGAATGACAGTGTCCCTATGAATCCTTGTCAACACTTTTTAAACAGCAGCACCAGCTTCCAGAGTAAGGATGGGATCCCAGAATGGAAACTAACTTCCTTTTGGGATCAGGGAAGGCCAGCCAACCTGATCATTCACTCCTAGTTCCACATATCACAGATTGACATCTGATATAGGTAAGCTTCAAAGGAAAGCCATGAGAGGACAGGTAATAATTTCTTATTTCTCCATTCATAAATTCAAGTGGACAAACAACTGTTGTCAGGTTCCTGAGAAAAGTCATATCGAATAACCAAAAGAATCAAAAAGAACAAACAATCCACTGATGCTAGAGAAAGCAATTCAGAAAAGAGAAAGTACTCTTAAAATAATTTTAATTGGTTTTGTGAGAGATATTTGACAAATTATTTCATCCATAAAACAAGAACAGGCTGCAATGGTAAAAGGACAACAGTTTTTGAAAATTCAAAACATAATTCTTGACATTTGAAAGTTTTAATACTTTCTATGTATTGCTAGATGAAGAAGTCAGGGAAACCTAGGATCTAGGAAAAATGACAAACAGAAAATGTGAAAGATTTCAACACAATCAATCTGCGAGGACCAACATATAGCCGGTAGTTCCAGAAAGAGACAACTAAGAAAAGGGATATGAACAATTTATCAAAGGATTAAAAGAATGATTACCCAAAACTTAAACAAGCCAACAATAAATATATCTTGATTTTGAAAGATTCCATAGAGTGCTGAGAAACAAAAAAAGGCAGGGGGGGAATCTACAGGCATTATAAATTTTCAGAACACCAAGATTCTAAAGATCCTAAAAGCGTCCGAAGTGATTAATTACATTTATCTTCCAAGGAAGAAGGACCAAATTGGTTGAAGACATTTTTGTAAGCAATGTTGGATGCCAAAAAAAATCAAGTAATACCTTTAAAGTTCCAAATGAAAATTATTTTAAACCTAGTCATTTTCTGGCATTTGGTGACTCACACAATTTACCATCTATAGCTTTGTTCTTAAAGAAATACTTGGAAATGTGTTCTAACAATAATAGAAACAACAACAACAAAAAAATCCCATAATTTAAGAGTGAGGAAAATATGAGATTTAAGCAACCATGCAACAAATAAGCCAGCAAAACAAAAAGAAATTCCAAGAGATGGCCATGCAGTGGATCTGGAACACCAGGCTGCAATAAAACCTGGAGTGCTGGAACTCTGAATAGAGTGTTTCCCAGAAGGAAATTAACTCTAAACAATAAACTTCTTGGTAAAGGAAGCGATTATTCTTGAGGAAAAAGTAAAGGCATATTAAAATATTTAAAAGTAAAAATACCCTGCTGTAGTTCATTCCCCACCTCCAACTGTTATTAATTACATGTACTGACACTACTTTAAAGACATATGATTATATGTCTTATCCTATGAAATACTCTATTTTGTTTTATAGTGAATATTTCAAATACTGAAACTTTTCCCATTTCAACTTATAGATAAATATGCAAAACTTAATTTTACAGCCTCACAATCCCCTGTGTGGTTCCACTGAAGAAAGATAGGAATCAGAACTCAGAATTTCAGAGATTTTACAAGGACAGTAGAATACTTAAACTATATATTAAGTAACACTTCCAGCACATTCTGGAACATCATACTGATTAACGTTTCTATAGGAAAAAAATGTGTAAATGTTTGACCTATTATTTCAGGTCAGGTTTTGTGAACAAAAAAAATTCAGGCAATTGCCTCCAGCATGGTCAATTTTGCCACTGGACAGAGCAATTGAACTGAAGGTGGTCTTATAACTCCAGAAAGACCGATCAGAATCATTCCATATTTCCTACTATAGGGAGGAAGTGTTTCTGAGAATAAACTGATGCAAAGGAAAATAATGATGAGAGATAAAAGGCAGAAACAGTACTTTGAAATAATTATTTGAACCTCAAAGTCCACCTCTGCCTGAAGACAGTCTTATCCCTTGACTTATCAATTAGGTGAGCCAGCTTGTTTAACAGTTTAATTTGGGTTTCTGTCATTTGTAACTAAAAGAGTTCAGATTGATTCTATATTTGAAACAAATCACAATAATTTTCAATAGGCTAGGAAGAAAATAACCATAGCTGCCATCACCATGAGCTTCCTACATTGACATGGGAGTAAGAGGCAATACAAGACAAGAAAAAAAATAAGTATAATTATTAGAAAAAAAGAATACAAGTTAGCTTAATTAACAGATAATATAATGAAAATCCAGAACTGCTTAATAAATAAAGAGAATTCTGAAAAAATTCCATTCATATCACACATACACACACAATATCTAGAAATAAGCTTAATGAAAATGTTGAACATCTTATGTATTGGAGGAGTCACTTGAAAGAAGAGCATCCAGACAAAAGGAGTAGAAAGTTCAAAGCCTCTAAGTTGAGAGAATGTGTAGCACATTTGAGAACTACAAGAATGACCAGAATGGCTATCCCAGAGTGGACAATGATGCAGATGGTAAGAGATGAAGTCTCCTGGACTATAAGAAAAAAGGGGCCATACTCATCATGTCCCCACTCCTAGAAATGTGCTTGGCTCACTGTAGGGATTGAATAAGTATTTATTAGATGGATGAATTAGAGCAAGTATCATTATACTGTGGTTATTTGTTAGCATTTTATAATAAATCAAATCTCCTTGACCACAGAAACCAGGTATGTTTTTACTTTTATCTTCACATTCAAAAAATGCCTATGAATAATATAGGTGAACAAATATATTTTGATTAATTGGCGAATAAATTAGTGAATGAATGAAATGAATGAAAAAAACAAATGAATAGGCAGAATAACTTTTCCTAAAACCAATTTCTGCTTCTGAATTAAATCTCTTTCTATTTTATGCCATGAGGAAGGATAGACATATGGTCGAACCTATAGGCATTTTTTTAAACACAGAAGAGAAAATAGATTTGAAGAGCAAGAAATGATTAGGTCTCCACATTTTTTAAAAATTCTGCGTATCAATAAAATAGAATATTCTGACCATTACTAATATATATATATTAAAAATCAGTGTTGTCGTTTCTGTTTTTAATCCATATTAAAAAGGAAAACATCTTCAGTGGTGATATGAATGGAACAACTAGGAGGGAGAAAATAATTTATTCTCCTCAGACATTCCTTTGCCAAAAGGCTCTTAAACTCCCTAATAGAATTGAAGGGTCAACAGCACAAAGAAAGAAGTGATAGCATCATGGAAATAATTCAGATTTGCCAAAATGAAAGTTAAAAACTAGGGAAGGCCCACCACTTATTAAACCAGGGATACATTTTTATTGCCTACTGTGAAAAAGAGCTCTCCAATATTTGTGAGAGGATTCTCTATGTGACCCCTGAAGTTCAGAGAAGGCCAAGAAAAGAACTAGAAAAAAGTAAAAATAAAAATAAAACCTGTGGAGTTTCCTTTCCAGGTCTAAGCAATAATGATAAGTACAGGGTAAAAAAAGTAGAAATAAATGCACAAAGTATGAAAATTCTACAATTCAGCTCTGTCTAAATCCATAAGATTCTACACACTCTATTTTAGTGGGATTCATCAGTTTAATTAAGCCTAACCCTATACATAGACTTCCCATTAAACTACTCAGTAATGCTGTCTTCACACCACCAAGTCAGAGAAGAAAGATTGTTTTAACATTAAAAAGTTGCTAAACAATGTCTAAAATTATCTCTGTAAAGCTAGTTTTCTCCATTTATTTTCCAGTATGTTCACCTCCACTTTTATACTTATATAACTACTATACTTATATAACTACTATACTTATGTAACTACTCTAGAGAAAACATGCTCTTCCAGTTACCAGGAAGAGAATCCCAGGCCACCCGCTATTTCCACTGGCCTATCTGAAATAATTGTCTGTGGGGAATTGTTCATTTAAAGAAGCATTACTGAACTGCCAGCATTGGGTAAGGCTTCTCTGAAAGCCTGGCTGCTAAACACTGGTTTTTAAGTAACTGCTTAAAGACTTTGAAGAAGATATACAGTTAACAGTACCATAATGAGTCAATTCTCCTAACAAGAAAAAGATATTTCCATCACATTCATACTTGATTTTCTGGAAAATCTACAGTAGCCTAAGCTTCACACATGGGCCAGTATAAGCTTATTATGAGCCTATACTTTTCCTTTTTGTAATTCATGTAGACTCTCCCCCATTGCAACCAGGGTAGGTGGGGGGGTGAATCCTGAAACAAAGTAACTTGATAAGCTGAATACATAAATTAAGTATATAAATTATTTACATACAGGGTTCTTGAGAGTACATAGAAAGTACAAATAGTAGTTTTACAGCACATCCAAGGAGTTCGTTTTTAAAATGAATGACATGATGCTAAAGAGATGACATTTTAGAATTATTTTTCCCACTTATTGACTTATAGCGGCTCCACTCTCTTAACAATTTTAGACAAATGTTGTTACTAGAAAGACAGGAACAAGGTTACACATATGCTGCCTTCTTTACACCATGAAACACCGTGAAGTAGTATCTTCATGGAAAAAGCAGTTGATTATATTATCCCCAGGGTTCTAAAGCTCTATCAAGACATTCTGAAGAGTTGTCCTATTTTAGGACTCCCGGCCAAGATGGAGGAAAAGGTAGATACACTTTGCCTTCTTGCAAAACCGAAAGAAGGACAACAAACCCACACACCTATGAATTGGCACCAGAAGGGCCCAACTTGCTTGTGGGTAATGGAGAAAGTGCCTGAAAGCTGCAGAGACCTGAGCAAGCAGCATTGGTCCCTCTTGGATCCCTCCTCCATAGACTGCACCACAACATAACAATGTGGGTTTCCCCACCTTGGCAAATACCTAAGACTCCACCCCTCGCTATGCAAAAGGAGGTGCTGAGACAAAGAAAAAAATGGCCCAAATGAAAGAACAGATCAAAGCTCCAGAAAAAAATATGACTAAGCAATGAAGAGATAGCCAATGTATCTGATGCACAATTCAAAACACTGATAGTCAGGATGCTCTCAGAAGTGATTGAGTTTGGTTGCAAATTAAAGGAAAAAGTGAAGGCTATGAAAAGTGAAATAAAAGAAAATGCACAGGGAACAAACAATGAAGGGAAAGAAAATGGGACTCAAATCAATGATTTGGAGCAGAAGGAAGAAATAAACATTCAACCAGAACAGAGTGAAAAAACAAAAATTCAAAAACATGAGGAGAGGCTTAGGAAAACCTCAGGGACAACTTTAAACATTCCAACATCTGAATCATAGGGGCACCAGAAGGAGAAGAGGAAGAGCAAAAAGTTGAAAACTTATATGAAAAGATAATGAAGGATTTCCCCAACCTGGTAAAGGAAATAGACTTCCAGGAAGTCTAGGAAGCTCCAAAAGTCCCAAATGAGTTGGACCCAAGGAAGCACACACCAAGGCACATTTTAATTACATTATCGAAGATTAAAGATAAGGAGAGAATCTTAAAAGCAGCAAGAGAAAAGGAGACAGTTACCTACAAAGGAGTTCCCATAAGACTCTCAGCTGATTTTTCAAAAGAAATCTTACAGGTAAGAAGGGGCTGACAAGAAATATTCAAAGTCATGAAAGGCAAGGACCTACATCCAAGATTACTCTATCCAGAAAAGTTATCATTTAGAATGGAAGGGCAGATCAGGTGATTCCCAGATAAGGTCAAGTTAAAGGATTTCATCATCACTGAGCCCTTATTATATAAAATGTTAAAGGGACTTATCGAAGATAAAAAATATGAAAAGTAAAATGACAACAAACTCATAACTATTAGCAACTGAACCCCAACCCCCCCCCAAAAAAAAACATACTAAGCAAGCAACTAGAACAGGAACAGAATCACAGAAATGGAGATCACATGGAGTATTATCAACAGGGAGGAGGGGAGACTGGTGTAAAAGATACAGGGAATAAGAATCATAAGTGGTAGGTACAAAATACACAGGGGGAAGTTAAGAATAGTATGGGAAATGAAGAAGCCAAGGAATTTATATGTATGACCCATGGACATGAACCAATGTGAGGGAATTCTGGTGGGAGTGGAGCATCAGGCCACAGGGAATAAAGGGGAGAAAAAAAATGGGACAATTGTAATAGTATAATCAATAAAATATATTTAAAAAGAAAGCTAAGCTTTAATAAAAATGGATATTTTCTACTGCTTCACCAAAGACATTCTAAAATAAAACTGGCATTTTTAAATAGTGAAAAAAGAAGAGTTGTCCCTTTTTAGAGAAGCTTATATCTAATATAAAGAGAAGAGAAGTAGAAAGCTGGAGACAAATTATGTTCCAAGAGCTGCCAGTGGTGACCTAGGTCCCCCTTAAACAACGCAAGCCTTTTTTCCCTTTAAGACACAGTTAGTACATACATAGTCAGTTGAAATTTTCTTCCCAATCTTCTTCATAAGGAATTATGACTATCACTAGCTTAACACCCTGAAAACACTTTGGACTTTCCAGATAGATAGATTACATGGAAATGCAAGTGTGAAATGATTAGTCAAAACCTATAGCATCATTCCCCATAAAAGCCACACCCTATCTATCTTATTTTTTAAATGAGATATAACAATAGAAAATAAAAATTCCACAAAAGATCATGTATATGCAGTTTGTACTTAAAATATAAATTCTAATAGTCAAGTATGTAAGCAATATGTACTCAATGCTAGTGTTTAGCAAAATAAACCACTATATCACAGATGAATATAGGATAACCATAGTTAATGAAGAGGGAATGATTCTGGTGTAAAATAAATCTAATCATTTGGAAAAGCAGCGGATCAGAGTGAAAGGGGATCTCACTCATTTGACTAAAGGAAATGTGACACTGCTTCCCCCCACTTGGATTTATGCAGTAAACTCATGGATCATAGTTTTGAGAAAACTTTCCTATTGGTAGGCTTTCTGAAAAATCAACAAAACATTTGAAGAAGAGCATTCATTTGCCACTTTCTCTTGGATCATTATAAGAACACTCACTCAGCATCTTGATAGCAAACAGCACACAGGGTCACACAACCCCAGAGGGCTCATGCCTAGAAGAAAACCCCAACATTTGGTTTAAATGTCAGCATTGCCAAGAACACACAGCTGAAATGACACACATAACTTTTGATAGAACTTGGAAGACAAAGCACTAAACAACTGAGTTCTAGCTGATTCAGGCACAGATCTTCCACACAGCTATACGGAAAAAACGAAAAGCCTTAATGTCAGTCCTGACTTCATCTTGAAATAAAAGAAAAGTAGTTTTAAAGCTGTGGCTTTTAGATTAGTCTTATTTTGTCCTTAGCATATCTTGGGTTTTGCGATTAGTAACTAGGATGGAGAGCTTAGAAATATTAGCAAGTATAGCATGTTTATAAATACCCTTGACCCCCACACTTTCAAACTAGACCCCAACCCCAAATCATGTTCCCCAACAACATGTAAATGCTTAGTGCAGCATTCTTTTTCTTTAGGGATTATCCTTCACGTGCAAAATCTATTATTGTATCTGTATTTTTACAGCTAAGTACTGGTCTTTGCCAGAGATTAAATAAATATTAACTTGGCTACAGATAGTGCCTTTCTGTAATGCCTATTTTGCCACTTGATTCCAAGATGTGATAAAAAAAAGTCCAATCATTTCTGAATATACATACAAATTTGCAGAGTTCTGATAGATCTTTTAGAAGATAAGCCACTCTTGGCACTATTTTAAATGGTTGGCTTTAAGAAAAGTCTGTGCCAAAACAAAGACAACCTCAAAATTCAAAATCAAGTAAAAGAATTGTCCATTCTCTCACACTTACAGTCAGTCAACATTGGATCATATTCACTTCAGGAGTAAACCAAACAAAAACAAAAATCCTGCCACTGCAGGTCAAGAGAGCGTGTGGCTATCAACGACACCTGTACACGTTCCTCCCTTCCCCCACCAAAAAAATCTTCATAGTAAATATCCATGCAGACAAAAGCCTCTGTTTTCCTACTGCTTGTATGTGTTGTGTCAGGAAGCAGTTGTCACTGCCTTCATGAGAAATAACAACTGCAGACATTCAGACATTGAGACACATAGCACAATGTTCCAGTGGAAATCAAACTCTGAAAAAATTTTTAAATGTTTTCAACACATCAGCATGAAGCATCGACCTTGTTGGAATCACTTAGATCTAAAGCAAATGCACTGATTGTTTTCACAGCAGGCTTTTCTTCTTGGAGCTGAAGCAGGGGCACTGGCAAGGGTTGTGAGGAAAGGTTTTCAGCCCCCTGCCTCTGTCTGCTATAGCCTGTGACACGATCAATACCAGGGTGAGCAGCAGAGGAAGCTCAGGGAAGATTATGAAGATGAGGTGAGTGACAGAATTATCTTACAGGATTTGTTCTTTCTCTCACCTTGAATCTCATTTGCCTCAGACCTAGATGGAACATCATCAGGGCACAGACCAAAAATGAGATATGGACAGGGGGTAAAGGGCAATGGACACCATACGTGTCAAGAGCCTGGCCACTGTGTCTTTTTAAATGTTATAACTGTCAGGCAAGGACAAGGCCTAGAACAAATCAGGAGCAGGAGTCACTGATTACAGCAAGACAAATGTCAACATCTCTTGCACAGGCCTGGTACACAGCAGGCACACAATAATTGGAAGCCAGGATTTTCAGTATGTTTTTAGTGCTCTTGATACAATTATTTCTCCTATTCTTACTTTTTTACCCGAGATAGGTATCATTCATGCAAACGTCATCTATAAAGTACAGTTGACCCTTGAACAATGGAGAGGTTAGGGGCAGCAACACCTTTCACACGTGCAACTGAAGATCAGCGTATAAGTTTTGACTACTCAAAAATGTTATTAATAGTTTACTATTGAAATCCTTACCAACAACATAAGCAATCAATTAACACATATTTTTATGTTATATGTATCACATACTGTATTCTTTTAATAAACTAAGCTAAAGAAAGTATTAAGAAAATCATAAGGATGAAAAAATGCATTTATGGTATTTTTTAAATCTACATATAAGTGGATCCACATAGTTCAAACCCATGTTGTTCCAAGGTCAACTGTATGTACCTTACTATGGGATGGGATATAGATAGAACCAAATGTGCTTTAGATGCTCTCTGATCACTTAGTTATTCATGGAGGGCCTCCTTTGCACAGGTCACTGCCAGTCCACACACAGGTTTACTTCCCCCAAGCCAGGGATCCAGGGATGCCTAAGAGATTGGGTCAGTTCATATATTGGGTTTGTCCTGTAGCTTTCTAGGGGCACTGAGGTTAATACAGCTAATTCTTATTCCATATGTCCAGTATGCAGCAATTGTATAGAAAGCTGTTCTGTTTCTTATTAATATGATTGAACTCTCCTGCTCAATTGGACAGAGTTGATAATGTGTCTAATAATCATATTAACAATAGTATGTTCAAGCTATAGCTGCTTAGACAATCCACTAGCTCTATCCTAAAGCTTGAGACTTCTTTGTATATCTCTGTAGTACATGAAAAGTGTCCAAGAAATTCAAGGCTCTTATTTGGTCTTGTTAATTTAAGCTCCTAGATGAACATAGAAAAAAGTGCCATACTCCAGCCCTGGTTGCTGTGGCTCTGTGGATTGAGTGCCAGCCTATAAACCAAAGGGTTGCCAGGTCAATTCTCACTTAGGGCACATGCCTGGGTTGCAGACCAGGTCACCAGTAAGGGACACATGACAAGCAACTACACATTGATATTTCTCTCCCTCTCTTTCTTCCTCCCTTACTCTTACTCTTAAAAGAAATAAATAAATATTTTTTAAAAAAGTACCATGCTCTAGACCTAATTATTTTAATCAAAACACTAAAGGAATCTTATCTGGGTCATCTTCTTCTGATACTTTTCAAAAAAATATCATAGTGTTTATACATCTCATTTTAAAGGGAGTGCTCATTCATTGAAAAAGTAAGGAGCATCATTCCCCAAACCTAGAAACTAACACCACTAGAAGTTTGGTTATCTATCTATGATCTTTTTCTTGCACATACATTTTATGTTTTACATAATTAGTATCTAACTATATAATCTAATTTGTTTCATTTAACATTCATTCCACATTAAATCAGAAGCATACACCTAGGTCATTCAAGTTGTTAAAAAAATTTAATGTCACATGATCTACGGATTTACCTTAACACATCTAACCACTCCCCTCTTTTATGACATCAGATTCTTCCTTTTTTGTGTGTGCTAACAATATAAGTGATGGAAGTGATATAACTTGTTTACTCAGATCTCTGATTATTTTCTAAATTACTAGAATTATTAGGTCAAAGGCCAAAGCAACCTATTATTTTGTCTGTATTTATGTTTAAAAGTGGCCACTTTATTGCTGAAATTTTAGAAATTAGTGAAGGAAAAAAACATAAAATTTTCTGAAAGTATCCCATAGTAAGACATTAATACCAGTGTACCATTGATGGCCCTTGCACTTTGTATTTTTGTATTATGTATAAGATTGAAGCATGCAGTATATAATATAACTTTCTTTTCTAATTAAGAAAATAACTGAGATTCTTTTCATGTCATTAAATCTTCCAAGTTCAAAAACAAAAGATAACTATATTGAGTTCTGGAGAGGAAACTGGTGTTAATTGCTGATGTGTAATAAATGTTGGTAAAATACCATATTGCTTCACTAACTGTTTGAGTGATCATCAGAGGGTAAAAAGCCTTGTAAGTAAATGTCTTAAGCAATAAGGTGTTCTCCCTTTAGAAAGACAGATACAATGACATTTTTTCTTAGAGAGTACAACAGAAAAATCTCTAAACTTCAAATAACACAAAGTAATATCTGCTGCTCAGAGCCAATCTGTTTAAACGACGTGCTCCAACATCTTCCAGAAAGCTGTTGGAACCTGGAGAGGAGAGCATGTCACTCCACTTGACTTGTCCTAACCTCCTGTCACCAGCACACTGCCCCCTTTTCTTGGCTTCCTATTCATAAAGCTCAATTAAGAATTACCAGAAGAACTAAGAGGTTTAATTCTCTTTCGAAATTTCAAGAAACTCCCTTTTAAAAATCTGTAATTATAAACAGAAAAGGGAAAGTTAAAGTATGTACTTTAGGAAAACAAAGCCGTTACATTTCATCTTTGGTTGCCTGAGACAGGATGAAGTAGCATATTTATTCTAGGTCATCATCCCCAGGAACATCTTACATAATCAACCCAAGTCTTGAATTGATCCTCCTTTCAAACTGTAGGTATAATATAAAAGGACTTCTGACAAAACAACAGTCAATATAACAGTGGCTTTCAGAACAATTAATACCATAGTGTTACTAGCAAAAACACTACTAAGCACACAATTATCATTTTAATCAGCACACAAGCTTGCAAATTGATATGTCAACCAAACAGGGTCCAGGGTTAGGGGGAAGAAGTTAGGCATGAAAAGGTTATACAGTGAATGTTATCTCTGCATAGACTAGTATGGTCAGAAAGGGCTTATTTTAGATGGGAAAAAGCCTGCGGTTCCCAAAACACCTGTAACTTAACCAGTTACAGATATCATATAACACGACATGAAAGTTGACACCACATATAGAAATACTAAACACTACATATGCTCCAGGGGTACAAGTTATTGTTGCTTTGGGAGCTATAATCTTGGAATAGCAATAGAAATGGAGTAAGAACCACCCAAAAAGCTTTGGATCATGTCTTTATGGAAACCCTATGCACTCATACACTGAACAAATCTTTATTGGGTGCCTACTATGTGAAAAGCATTGTTCTAGAAGCTGTGAGAAAATATGGCCCTTGTCTCAAGTAGTTTGTATGAAAACATATCCAATGGGACCTTCCAGTTGTTCTACCAGGAATGGGGAATTCCTTCTGTGGTCAATCAGCAGAAACTTCCCACAGTATTCTTCAAACACCATGTGGAGAAGTATGTAAAGTGGAAATACTATGAGAAACTACCCTTAAGTGCCTACTACTTCAACTCTAGCAACTGTCTGCTAAAGCTAAACCTCTGATGCTTATCACTGGGCTTTCCACTTCTGGATCTTTAAATTTACTGTGTTGGTCTACCCTTTCTTCCTTTGTCCTTTTCCAGTTCACCCTTAAAACAACTAACACAATAACCACCCCCCTCCAAAATATTTACTACTCAAATTTCCCTAGCATTCTCGTTAAATAAAGAATACTTTACAGAACATGTTTGTGATTTTTATACTTGTTCAGATTGCCTAATGGCTTCTTATATAGCCTATGAAATCTCAATAACTATCAAAATATACCTATGTCTAAATATAGGTATTCTTTTTAAACATGAGACATGTTAGATATCATGTAAACTCCCTCTTTCATTGGGAGCTGGCTAAAACCCCACCTTCCTGAGTTGTTAACACTCATTCTAGTACACCTTAATCACTTAAAACAGTGCAACCTAGGGTGTACCTAAAAAAGAACTTAAGAGAACAATCCCTCCCCCACTCCCAACCTCAGGAAGTTGCTGGGTCTAGGCAATGTCGCGGGTTACTTATTAACTGTGACATTTCTAGGCAGCAGAGCAATGGTAAGTGTATATATTGTTCACTGGATTGTTGGAAGGCAAGGGGTTTGCTGGCAGGGATGGGAGGGAGAGAAAAAAGGGAATAATAAAAGACTTAATCATTACAAAAGTGGTCACAGAAAATAGATAATTTTGCAAAAACAATCTCTATTTCACTCACTTTTCTGCTGATATTCTTAGGGTCAATCAGAGGTAGACTAAGAGCTGTGACACAATGCCCAGAGTGTGGGGTCTCTCTCATTCAGATTTGGCTATCGACCTTGATTAAATCACTTCATCTCTGAATAAAACAATG
>PVKM010004954.1:0-49875 GCA_004027735.1 Carollia perspicillata
GCTCTTGTTGCTATATAGCTTTTATTTCAAAGTCATTTGGTCTGGTGTAAGTATTGCTACCTTAACTTTTGTCTGTTTGTTTCCATTTTCATAAAATATATTTTCCATCACATTACAGTTAGTTGTGTTTGTCTTTCCATCTAAAGTGAGTCTCTTGTAGACAGCATATGTGAGGGCTTTATTTTCCATTTAGCCTGTATGTCTTTTGATTGGATCATTTAATTCTTTTGCATTTAAAGTATTGTTGATATATATGTATTTATTTCATTGCTATTTTATTATTCATACTTTTGATATTTTTTTCTTCTTCTTAAAGAAGACCCTTTAACATTTCTTGTAATCCTGGTTTACTGGTAATGAACTCCTTTTGCTTTTTCTTTTCTGGAAATCTTTTGACGTGTCTTTTGATTCTAAAGAATAGCTTTGATGGGTAGAGTGATCTTGGTTGTAGGTCTTTGCTTTTCATCACTTTGAATATTTCTTGCTAATCCTTTCTCTGGCCTACAAAGTTTCTGTTGAGAAATTAGATGACAGTCTTAAGGGAGCTCTCTTGTAGATAACCAACTGCTTTTCTCTTGTTGCTTTTAAGATTTTCTCCTTGATTTTAACATTTGGCCTTTTAATTATGATGTGTCTTGGTATGGTCCTCTTTGGGTTCATCTTGTGTAGAACTCTCTGTGATTCTTAGACATGTATGAAGTCTGTACAGAAGGTATCCAGCTATATAATATGAAAAATAGAGACATTTATTGAAGAAGGTACAAGATACAAGAAACATTGTATATAGGACAATGACACCTTATTTCCCCTCAAAGTAGGCACTTTGAGACCTCACACAGTTCTCCTAATCTCCATCAGCTGTTTTGTCTTATTTTCCTGAATTTTCTGGGTAGTCTTAAATTTCTTCTTTTTCAAAGGTGATTTTAGTTTTGGGAAAAGCAAGAAGCCACAGGGCATAAATCTTGGCTGTAGGGGGGTTGAGTCACTCAGGTGATTTGCTGTTTTGCCAAAAAACTCTGCACGAGAGGTGATATATGAGTGGGTGCATTGTTCTGATGAAGCTGCCAATCACCACTTGCTCATAGCTGCAGTCTTCTGAATCATCTCATTAGTTTCAATGGAGAAATGTTCAAACGTAATGCAAAATCTGATGCAGATTCATTGTTCTACTCACTCAGTCATTTTGAATGTGTTGTCTACACAGTACACATGCTCGCTCAACAGCATCTACTGCCCCCAGTGACTAGTACAATAAAGTCATCATTGCTCACACATGTGCATTCTAGTCCACTCTCCTTGGCTTCCAGGTTACATTGATGTCGTGCAACCCATTCTCATTATATTAACAATGGCTGGAATTTTTCTGGACAGACTGTGTATGTCTATTTCCTTTACCAGGTTAGGGAAATTTTCCATTATTATTTTTTCACATAGATTTTCTATTACTTGATCTCTCTCTTATCCTCTGGCATCCCATGATGCAAATATTGGTACATGTTAAGTTTTCCCAGAGGCTCCTTATACTATCCTCATTTTTTAGATTTTTTTTTCTTTTGGCTGATTGGGTCTTTACTGCTTTCTTATCTCCTAAATCTCTCATTTGATTCCCTGCTTCATCTACTTCATTTTTGATTCCCTGTAATGTATTGTTCATTTCTGACTGGTTCTTTTTTATATTTTTTAATCTCTGTTTTTATGTTTCCTATCTTTTTGTTGAAGGTCTCACTAAGTTCATCAACTCTCCCCCTAAGTTCATTGAGCATCCTTCTAACCAGTGCTTTGAACACTGTTTCTTTTAGATTGCTAGTCTCCATTTTGTTTAGTTCTTTTTCCAGAATTTTGTTCTGTTCTTTCATCTGGGACACATATTGTTGTCTCCTCAATTTGGCTACCTCCCTGTGTGCTATGTGTTAAGTAGAGCTGCTACATCTCACAGGCTTGGTAAAATGGCCTTATGTAGTAGATGTCCTGTAGGGTCCTGTGGCACAGATTTTTTTGATCAGTCAAGCTGGACACTCCATCCCCCATGTGGGCTGTGTACACCCTCCTGTTGTAGCTGAACTTTGATTGCTGTCGGCACCTCAAAGGGAGGCATTTACCCTGAGGCTAATTGGCTATGAAGACCAACTAAAAGTACTGTGTAGGATATGCTCTTCAGGAGCTCACTACTCAAAGCATGACTTACTTCAATGGGACTCTGGTGCCTGCTGAGTCCACCCCTTGAGTGTGTCTCCTGTAGGGGAAATGGGGCAGTGCTTTAACAATTATCTGAAACTGCCCACTATGTGTGCTGGTCCTGGGGCCTCCTGGGAGGTGCAGGCCAATGTCATAGGTCACCTGTGCCCTGCTAGGGGTCACTGACATGAGTTGCAAAGCTGTTTGCCAATGATTTCTATTTGTGCTGGGCTTGGAGGTATCCAGAAGAGGACACTCTATGAACCAAGCTCAGCTGCCACTAGTGCCAGGTCTGGGGCCACTTAGCAAGAGATACATGGCATGCTGAGGACAGACACTCCTTGTTTGAGAGATTTTAGGAAAGTCCACAACATGAGCCAAGACAAGCCATTCACATGGAAAAGCCATGGGGCATGGCTTGGGTTGTGCCTACAAGTTGGATGGAGCATGGTAGTCTCAGAGAATCACCAGGGCAAGGCCAACTATTTAGTCAGGTTGATGGAGACTCAGATATGGCTCCACCTGCTGGCTGTGTGGGGTCAAGGGCTCAGAAAAGAAGCAATGACTTCTGCCAGCACTTCTGTCTGGGAGAGAGTTGCCCCTCCAGCTCTCATGCCAAAGACAGATAGTTCAGTTCCTCTCTGTGTGTCCCTGGTGCCTTTCAAGCTCCTGCCCCATGGCTGGATCTCAGAGTAGAAAGTCAAAGTAAGGCCATACATGGGCCTTTAACAGAAATGTGTGGAACTCTAGAAACTCTCTGCCTCACACAGCTTCACTCTCAGTTGATTTTTACAGCAAGAATTGATGATGACTTCTCTTCCTGGCACTGGAGCCCTGGGCTGGAGGGACTGGCCTGGGGCTGGGACCCCTTGCTCCTCAGGGTTGATACACTCTGCATTTGAGAAATTCCTCCTAATTTTTAATGGATGCATGTGAGTGTAGGACTAGCCTGTTCTTCATGTCTGTCCCTCCTACCAGTTTTGATTTGGCTTTTCTTTATATATATATCCTTAGTTGTAGGACCGCTGTTCAGCTAGATTCCAGGTGGTTAAGAATTATGCTTTGCCTGTAGCTTAGTTGTCATTTTGATGTGGTTGTGGGAGGATTTGAATACCGCATTTGCGTATGCTGACATCTTGACTGGAACTCATAAAATATTCTTTTTTAACATTTTTATTTTAATTGTTGTTCATGTACAGTTTTCTGTCTTTTACTCCCATCCCAGCCCACCCCCCAGCCCTTCCCACCTCCCTCTCATTTCCACCCTGCCTAGTTTTTGTCCATGTATCCTTTATACATGATCTATAAACCCTTCTTTTTCCTGAAATTCCCTCCTCTTTCCCCTCTGATCACTGTCAGCCTGTTCTCTATTTCAGTGTCTTTGGTTATATTTTGCTTGCTTGTTTGTTTTGTTGTTCAGGTTCCTGTTAAAGGTGAGATCATATGGTGAAAGAAAAATGCCATATGATCTCATAAAACATTCTTATAACTAGTCTTTTGAATTCTGTATCTGGTAGATTGCTTGCCTTTTTTTATTTAGCTCTTTCTCTAGAATTTTCTCTTGTTCTTTTATTTGGGATATGTTTCTTTGTTTCCTCATTTTGGCTGCCTCTCTGTCTTCGTTCCTGTTAGTAGGTTGGTCTGCTACATCTCCCACTCTTGGCAGTTTGGCCTTATGAGTCAGTGTCCTGTGGGGTCCAGTGGCACAGTTTCCCTGGTCACTTGAGCCAGGTGCTCCACAAGTGTCTCATGTGTGTGTATGTGTGCTCCACTGTCATAGTTGAGTCTTGATTGCTGTTGGCATGTCAGTGGGCAGGGTAGACCCTCAGGCTGATTGGCTAGGAGGACTGGTCACAAGCACAACCTGTGAGCTACTGTGCAAGTTCTGACTCCACAGGGTGGCATTTGTCCCAGTAGGCCTCTGGTGCCTGATGAGACCACCCTTTGGTTGTGTCATCTGTGGGGCTAATCTTATGGAGCTTTGTTGTTGTCTGAAGCTGACCATTGAGCATGTTGGTTCTGGGGTCTCTTAGAAGGGCTCTGATGCAAGCTAAGTTCAAGTAATGCCTGTGCTGGGCCTGGGGCTATGTGGTAGGAGCAAAATAGCTATTGACAGTTGGTAGCTACCTGTGTTGGGCCTGGAGGTGTGTGGGAGAGGAGGCACTGCAACCTTAGGCTGGCTGCCAGCGGTGGTTGTCCTTGGGCTGCTCAACAACAGGCTCAGGGCACACTGCTTGGGGCCTGCAGACCTTGGAGAGTTTTTTAAAGTCTTCAGTGTGTGCCAAGGCTGGCTGCCTGTGAAGCACAGCTCCTGAAAGTGCCAAGGGTTGTGTGTGAGTTAGGTGAACCAGAGCTTCAGGGAGTCACCAGAGTGAATTCACTAGGTTAATGCAGATTCAGATTTGATGCCTGCCTGTGCTGTGTGGGGGAGAACTCAACACAGTAACAATAGCAGCTGCCTCTCCAGCCCTCTCTCTGAAGCTATACAATTCAGTTTCTCCCCTTACATCTCCGTGCTTTCTGGCCTGCTGTGCTTTTGCTGGAGTTTAGGGTAAATGTTTGAGCAAGCGTGTCTGTGTGTGAGCCCTTTAAGAGGATACCTGGGTTTCTCGAAGCCCACCATTTCACCTAGTGAGAATACCTGCTAATGTTCACAGCCATTTTTGGTGGAGGTTCCTCCTTCAGCACTAGAGCCCTCACTGATCAGGAGGACCTCTGTAGCCAAGGGCTGTGTCCCCTCACTCCTTGGGAGAACTTCTGTAGCCAAGATATCCCTCCCAATTCTCAACTGCCACACATTGGTGTGGGATTATCTCATTTTGAGTCTCTGCACCTTCTACGATTCTTGATGTGGCTTCTTCTGTATATCCTTAGTTACAGGAATTTCATTTCAGCTAATCTTCAGATGGTGTTTCACGTTGATTGTTCTGTAGTTGAGTTGTAGTTCTGATGTGGTTATGAGAGGATACAAGCACAGTGTTCACTACTCCATCACCTTGACTGGAATCCCCTCACCTGATGCAATCTTCCCAGGAACTCTCGTTCTCCAGAAGACAAAGAGAGATAAGTTCATGTCACTGCTCTGCGCCCTACTGCTTCTGGAGCTGAGCTGTGAGATGATATCTGGACACAGCTTATTCATTTGTTTATATAACTAATACTTATTGAATGCACCCTGTGCTTTAGGCACTTTTAGATTTAGGCTTACAGGAATACATTAAAAATTACTGACCTCATGAGTATTAAAAATGTTAGGACTAAAACCTAGCCATATATATGGTAATGCATATCTATTGCTGACATTTATGTAGTGTTTAAAATGTTTCAGAGCATAGTACTGAAAACATAGTTCTTAGAACAAACTTTATAAAAAGCTTTTTCCAAGCTGGACTTCAGTTTTTACCAACACTGTTCACTCTTAGTCATCCCCTTGAAATCAAAGGATAGAATAAGAACAGGCAGGATACAGTTTTAGAGAGAAGTGGCTGGAGGGTGGGTCTCTGAATGACATCCAAAGTCTAGTGCCTTTTTTGGGTCACTTTACTCATGAAGCCATGCCAATACCGATAATAGCAAACAATCCAAATGATAAATGGGTGAAGAGGGTGAGTCATGATTACCAAGAATAAAAGCGCTGAGTTGTTGATGAGGTACAGAAATAATTAGTAACACATTTAATATTGCTGACACTTCCTAACCACGTTCTGCTGGTTCTTTGTTGTGTGTTGTGGGCAAGCTGATAATTAGAATTCATTTCATATTAAGTAGGGCCCAAAGTGTTTTTTGTCTGGTCTAATCCTTTCTTCTTTTCTTCTAATTCCTTTGGAAGATAACGAGAAGGAGATGAGGGAGAGAGGTGTGCAAAGCTCGATCCTAATCCATCACAGAAAAAAAGAGAAAACAACACTTAAATTTCAGTGACATATATTTGTATGTAATGCAGACCATACTTCTTGCTTAAAAACGATGAAGTTGGTTATGCTTCTTAGGCTCACAGCATTTCCTCCCTTGGCCAAAAAAGCAATATGGACAAATTCAAAGGTGGAGAGAGTCTAGTGGATTTACCAGGTTGCTTTTAAAGTGAAAAACTATGTAATATTAAGAAACAATTCCACAAAATCTGCTATAACAAAAATAGTTCATCTATTTCAATAGTTCATTGAAATAGAAAAGGGGATGACAGTATCCAGAGGGGAGAGGGGAGGGAATTTCAGGGAAAAAGGGAGGGGATTATAGGAACAAGTATAAAGGACACATGGACAAAAACTAAGGGGGGTGGAAATGGGAGGGAGGTGGGGAGCACTGGCGGGGGAGGGGTGGACTGGGACGGGAGTAAATGACAGAAAACTGTACTTGAATAACAATTAAAATAAAAAATAAAAATAAAGATAATAATGAATAAAATAAAAAAACAAAAACAAAAATAGTTCATCTCTAACTGAAAAGCCACTTCACACATATATTCTCTTGATTGTGTCTCACATCCTAGGTCCTAAATATAATTAAATAAATATATGAACAATAAGAGTTAAAATAAAAAGTCTACAACCAGTAATTTGCCATAATTTCAGTGTGAACCCAGAAATAGCATTTCCACTAATTGTGACACTGTCCTAATGAACTCAGGAGATAGATTCAGTAATTTAGATCTTCAAATAAAATTTTTCTTTACTTTTACTTTTGACACTTTTGCAGAGGTCCCCATTTTCCTGCCCTTTGCCCACCTGCACGCATTCCCTGCACCCCTCCCCTCTGGCCACCACCACACTGTTGTCTGTCTGTGGGTCATGTATGTATGTTCTTTGGCTATGCCCGTCCCCTCCTTTCATCCAGTCCTTCTCTCTTCCCTCCTCCCCTGTGACAGCTGTCAGTCTGTTCCTTGTGTTCCTGCCTCTGTTTCTATTTTTTTCATCAGTTTATTTTGTTCATTAGATTCTACAAGTAAGTGAGATCATATGATATTTGTCTTTCTCTGACTGGGTTATTTCACTTAGCATAGTAATATTGCACCCCTGTGTACAAATAAAATTAAAAAAATTTTTTAGTCTACTGGGAAATAAAATACTGGTTTCTCCTCAGTAACTATAGTATTAGGTATTCTCTTTTGCTTGAGAGACAGAAAAAAGGCCACTGGCAAGGAAATGCCTATCCTAGTTTCACTTCAGCTTATTCTTTAGGCCTTTGCCTGTAATTCTCTACATTCTTGAGCCACTTTGGTTCTTCAAGCTCATACATCACAGCCATTGTTTTCACTTACTGGGCATCTTCTGCAGAAGTGTAGTCGACAATGGGTTTTTGTATGCAAAACCAGAAGATTAGCCAATATTCATTTTACAGATAAATTCAGCATCATATGTGAATTCTTATGTGTTCTTAAAACCCATTGCTAATATTAATTGAATCAATGGAGGCCTTGTATAAGTAAGGAAATACTGTCTCTGAGTGGACCCACTCACTTCTGGGTTTTCCACTTGGGTCTCTGTAGTGGATATTTGCTGATTTTGGTATCCCTCATCCATTAACTCTACTTCCCCCTCTTCTGGTAGCACTCTTTGATGTTCGATTAGCGATCATTTGTCTTTCATTGCCCCCCTATGCAGTCAGAAGCGACTCCCCACTGATTCTAGATGTGTGGTTTGTGAGTTTGGATTGATTTGGAGCTACCCCTTTCCCTGTCCCTGTAGTCATTAGCATGAGCGCACTGCCGGATGTGAGACAGAAAGACAGAAAGAGAATTTTGTAGATGACTTCTGAGAAGCTTATTCCTGCTAGGCCCAAATCTGAGAGAATGAAGCCAAGGCAATGGCAGAGCTGAGTAATATAAAAAAATGCAGAAACACTGTCCTGATGACATTGCTCGATCACTGAATTCAGC
Source organism: Carollia perspicillata (assembly GCA_004027735.1). NCBI lineage: Eukaryota > Metazoa > Chordata > Mammalia > Chiroptera > Phyllostomidae > Carollia > Carollia perspicillata. The sequence continues at coordinate 8,051 of PVKM010004954.1, forward strand.
CCGTCCCGTCCCACCCCTGGACTTTCCAGTCACAGGAATCAGTCAACATGTTTTCTTTTCACATAAGCCAAGTAGGATCAGGCTTTCTGTCACTTGCACCTAAAATAATTTTAATCGATACATATTATGATTATTAATTTTTAACTTCTCGGCAAAATTTGAATAAATCTCTTTGAACGTTCCACTTCCCTAGGCGTAGACCTAGTGCTTCTACCTTACCCAAGTTGTTCACACCCACAGAGACACGGTCTGAATTTTTTTCTCTTTACTCAGATATTTGTTTAACATGAAGACTTTCCTGCAAAAATAAAAGTTTTGTAATGGTGTTATGCTTTGAGTTGTATGTCAAATCCATAGTTGAAGTCTTAACCCCTAGTACCTCAGTGCAACCTTATAAGGAGGCAGGGTCTTTACTGAGGTAATCCAGTTCAAATGAGGTTCTTAGGGAGGGCCCTAATCCAGTATGAGTGGTCTGCTTATAGAAAGGGGAAATGTGGAGACAGACACACATACAGGAAGAAGGCCATGTGAAGAGGCACAGAGAGAAGCCCGCCTTCCACAAGCCAAGGAGAGAGGCTCGGGACAGGTCCTTTCCTCACAGGGCACAGAAGGGAGCGCCCCTGCTGAACCTTGATCTCAGACTCCTGGCTTCCCACACTGTGAGACAAACGGTTTCTATTGCGTAAGCCACCAGTTTGCAGTACTATGTTACATCAGCTCTAGAAAACTCGGACAGAAGGTAAGGGAAACCTGAGAGAAAAATGAAAAGTACACTTTTACTTGTTTAACTGAATTTTTTCCCCCATAAATTGTTGCCATTTGTAGAGCTAGAAATGGATTAAACGCTTGGGTTAATCAAGTATGGCAGAGTTATCAACTACAGACAGGAAGAGATGCAGTATGTTTCATACTGAAAGGTGATTTCAGGAAGGGTTGTTCTTGGGGAGAATGAATAAATAGGCCATATTTTTAGCATCTGTGACAATATCTATAAATTAATGTGATGTGATATGGCATTTCATGCTTTCTTAAAAATATTTCAGAATATATATCTTTTGCAAATCCTTTAATAAAAAAATTCCCAAACTTTCAGGATAATTTCAATGTTTCCACGTTTTCATTGCTGCCTTCCTTCATAATTTGTCATGAAATAATTAGTGAAAATTAATAAAATTTTCATTAATTGTTGTCCTACATCACATAATTTCTTCTATGGGACTACAAAGAAAAATATTAAAACTCAAGTTAAATTCCTACGTAAAGCCAAATCTCTTTAAGATTAAATTCTGGACTTCCAACCAAAGATTTGGAGTCAGAGATTGGCTAGTTAGATGAAAAAACCCAGAATCCTTGTGAAGGGGGATCCCTGTTTTTCACATACATGTTTGTCTGCATGTGCATGAATGCACACATAGACACATGCACAACACATGCTCAGAGCATTGTAGATGGTCCTTTTTCAAATGAACCAGTTTGAAAAGACAAAAGGCAGAGAAGTATTTCATCACAGCTTACACATGGTACCTCCAAACTAAATGGGTGTATTTTTAAGTAGCCTGGTTCATGGAAACAATGTATAAATATAAACTTTACCTCCCAACTTATTAAGTACAATGACTTAATCAACTATGAATTGGTTTCTTAAAACTGGCATTTTACAGTGTTTGTCGTGGTGTTGGAGGGAATAAAGACAATGTCATTTTACCGAAAAGTTACATTTGTCTCAGTTCATGACAGCTATAGAGATTTTAAAAAAAACATATTGTCTTTTTGCCCTCTCTCTTCAAATAGCAAAATCCCACCCATAAGCAAAAATTATTTTTTAAAAATAAAAGAAGTTATTGCTTGCCCTTTCTATCTGAATTGCTGGGTATTACCATGGTCTCAATTTATTCTCCACACAGTTTATAAGACTATTTCATCTAAAATCTTTGTGGAAATTCTTAGGAAAAAGATATTAGGCCAATGGACAATGAAACATTCTTCATTTCAGAATTTGCAAATTTATAGAGAAAAGTTTTCAACATGATGTGATTAGTTTTCTCCATCATCTATTCTACATCATAGCTTAAGGTTTGTCATCGTCCAACATTTAACATTATTTTCAGAGATCCGTCTTTAAATAAGGCTGAATAGAGAAGGCAGAATTATTCAGTTGAGAAGAATAAACATAGCATTAAGCAAATTTTAAATTTTAGTTTTAACACATTGTTGTGCACCTTATGCCTTGTGTAATCTTGGCCTAATCACTTAACATTTTCAACTTGTCTCTTGACGATGTCCTCCCCCACCTCTCACACTTTTGTTTTGCCCAGAGGGCTGTACACCTTCGTAAAGCAAATAGACACACACACAACAACGACAAGAACAACTCAAGGAGAAGTGTTCTTTCACTAGAAGCTTTTGAGTCTCGCTAAAGGAAAGAACGTTTCTATATAAAATTCTAGATACCTACCACAATTTTCTTCCATCTGAATTCTCTTTCTTTTTGGTATGCCGTGTGTGTGTATCATGGATGTGCGTGCCCACTCTGAAGCTGAGTTTCAGAAGCAGACATCACAAGGGCGAGCAATTGCTAGTCATTTTTTTCTGTATTCTTATCTACTCGAAGATACTATTCCGCTCCTAGTTCTTTTGATCTTGATTATTTCTCTGACTGCTTCTTTCCAATTAGAGATATTTAAATTCTAGTTCTGTTATATTCCTTCTCTTCACTTTTGAAATTTTTACTGCCAGAAAGTACATTTTCTCTTATCCAGCTGCAAACTTAAATAACCTTTCTATTTCTCTGGGTCGCCAATGGCAAATGTTAAACAAATTTACCTTTGGGATTTCCCATTCATTTCCCACCCGGTTGACACTGAGCCAATGATAACCACTCACCGACTGTTCAGCTGGATCATTTGTTTGACCCGGACACCACTTTCAGGGAGCTGATGGCTCTATCATGTGGGACTAAGTCACAAGGCTCTGTGTTGCCTCTTTGCAGGGTTCTAAGAGCTCCATCCTTTGAAAAATGTGAAGAACTTTTTACCTAGTCAATCTAGATGTTAATAATATTTTTAGGAGCACAAGTTTCTGTGACATGAGACTTGATGACCTTGTAAAAATAAAACTCATTGGCACATTTTCTCTTTCTGGCCAGTTTGGGATCATTCTGTAGCAGTTTCTAGTGTGGAAGATTGTTCTCTAGTTAGGAGTTTCTTTGGAAGCTCTCAGAAGCATGGACATTCAATTTTTGGTAATTTTAAATCGTTAGCATTTACTGAACCATGAGTGACATTAAAGTGAAGACAACTCTAGCCCAGCAGAGCAACAGCTTCCATTAGGCAACACGAAGGCAGTGACTGGTTGTCAGGGTGCCATGGTCAGTGACCTCCCCAACTTAGTTACGCATTCTTGGGCACGGCTCTCAGTTTCATCACTGGGAAAATAAAGACAGCACCTATTTTACCTAATGTGAGTGGGTTTCCCACTGTCAAATGAGATGCAATATATGTAAGCTGTTTTCAAACTCTGAGACATTTAACTGTATAAATGTGAGGTATTTTACATTAAAGAATAAGAATAAATTAAGCAGTATATTTTACAAAAGTAAAGATTTCCAGATTCTGATCATTGTGATTGCTACATTATAGCTGAGACCATAGTTTTAAAAATAAATGTGAATATGTTGTGTGATATGTTGCCAATAGATTGAGATTTTTATATTGATATGAATTGGATCATAGAGAAGTGAAGGCAATAATTTTGATAATTCACAGTAATAACTACTTTTCTCCAAATTCTCCAGATTTATTTTGTGCATTAAGTTGTCTTGGAGGACCAAAGAACTGATATTTTGACATTATGCATGAAGAAATGGAACAATAAAATCAAATTGTACTTCTGTTTTTGTATTATTAAATTATGCTCTGAATTATTATTATTTTTTTGTTAATTAATGTGTGTATTTAGCCACATCCAGAGAAACACATTACTTTTGGGTACTGTCAGTTTTTTCCTATATGCTCATGTATAAATACATTATTGTAATCACATCATTGGATATCAGCAATCTTATAAATGATATAATGTTACAGAGTATTAAAATTGTTTGTCTTCTATTTTAGAGAAATAATTCATAACTAATTATTCCAAATAAAAAAATGAGCAAACAGAGTAATATGTATTATATATTATAGAACAGTTATGAGACAGACAAGCCTCTTCTTTCTGGCCCCTGAAATTTAATTCTCATCTCATCCCAGTAGCATTGTAGATAAATGTGTTTACAATAATTATAACGCCAAATAGTCTGAAGCAATTTTAAAAATATAAAGATCTCCTGAGCATACCAAGCATGTTCTAGTAATCTACAATAGCACTAGGTGCTATGGAAGCAATGCATGTAAGCAGATACATGTGCCTTCACACCTCATTTTTAAAAATTTGTTTATTTACTTTTAGAGATAGGGGAAAGGAGGGAGAAACATCAATGTGAGGGAGAAACATTGATAGGCTGCCTCTCGTATGCACCCCAAGTGGGGACGGAACCTGAAACCCAGGTGAGTACCCTGATTGGGAATAGAACCAGTGACTTTTCGCTTTGCAGAATGACACTCAGCCAGCTGAGTGACAATGGTCAGGGTGCCTTTGCACCTAATTTACTTTATAAATTAAACTGGCAGGTAATGAGGGTGACAGAAAAACAGAGCACTGACAATGAGTGTGTTTCCTCATAGGTGTGTCAGGGTAAAAGTATTTTTCTTTTTTGAAGGGTGTAGAATGTTGTGGGCAGACAAAAAGACAGGTGAGTGCCAGGGGCACCTTCTATCTATCACTGAGTTCTCACCATCACTAAGCAAAGGGAAGCAATACTAGAATAATGGATAATAACACTAGTTCTTTTAAAATACATTTACCCTCCTGGCTGGTGTGGCTCAGTGGATTGAGTGCTGGCCTGTGAACCAAAGGGTTGCTGGTTCGATTCCCAGTCAGGGCACATGCCTGGGTTGCAGGCCAGATTCCTAGTAGGGGGCGTGTGAGAGGTAACTATACATTGATGATTCCCTCCCTCTCTTTCTCCCTCCCTTCCCTTTTCTAAAAATAAATAAATAAAATTAAAAAAATATTTTTTCCTAATTACTAGCTAAATAATTAGAGGGAAAATAAGTTTTCCTTGATTTCTTCCCAGATGCTGAGGCTGGTCACCATATAGGGTGTTGAGAGCTGGATGCAGGATATAAGGGCCCTCACATTGAACCCAGCTTCACTCTTGTGCCTTGTCAACAGTGCTTGCATTCCTACACATTATCAGCCAATGAGAACCAAGATGGTCAACTGGAGATCCTACATATGGCCTCTTCGTATGACTTGGCTTCGTCACAGGATGGCAGCTGCAGGGTAGTTGAACTTCCTGCGTCATTGCCCATGGCTCCCAGTGCAAGTGCTCCTCTGACCTAGTCTTAGAAGACATATGGTGTCACTTCTACTATATTAGTTTCATTTTGACTCACAAGCCCACCCAGAATCAAGAGGAGGGATACAGAGTCCACTTCTGAGAGTCCCATTGTGTATAAGCAAGTGGGGTGGGAGGTACGGTGACCATCTTTCGAAAATACAGTCTATTACAGAGCTTATATAACTTTTTCTCTTCTTTCTATGCGCTCACTTTTGAGATCACCTCTTTCATTCCCGTTGAGACAGGTTAGTAAGCCCAGACAAATGGAACAGGGAGTGAGGCAGTTAAATCGTCAAGCAATTCACAGCCATCTAGTAAATTGCAAAATCCTATCTTTTGTAACCAAGGACACTTAAGAGTAAATAGTTTACACTTCTCCTCCCCAAAGAGAGGTTAAATAGCTTAAATTACCCTACTCCCGGGTATAGATAACAGAAATCCAATTAGTGCCTTTTGGGCCAACCACACCCAAGGGCAGATGATGTCAGAGGACTAAATACCATTTTGGTGCATCAGCAAAAAGCAACTGACTATTCTATTGAGATCTTCCCGTAAGCTCTCCCTGTACAGAGATAAAATTCTACCTTTAGAAAACTGATAAGAACCCTCAACACAAAAACACAGCACAGGCTCTCTCTAGAACATACCCACACCTTTCTTTCCTGTCATGTATGCATCTTTAGTTTTTCCTGCTAAACTGGAATGGTCCCCACAAGGCTCACAACTAGGGGAGCAACCAGCAGTGGCAGCTTGTCCCAGGCTAAGCCCATGAACCTGTCTCCCTTTTCCCCGACTTTTCAGTGAGTTAAAGTTAGCCCCACCTTGGCTCACTTCTTTCACTGTGACCTTTGCTTCTCAATAAGTCCATGCAGCCCAGCCCACTTCTTTCCGATAACATTTCTAGAGAACAAAGGCAGAGCACTGCCCATGCTTCCTCTTGTTGCTTCTTCTACACTAGACTTTTCAGTGAGCTAACAGCCGCTCTCTCTGCTCACTTCTGTCCTGTAGTGTTCCTAGAGAGCGGAAGCAGAGCACCACCTAGACTCTCTCTTGTTGCTTCTTGAACCTGAAATCCTTCCTTTGTTTCACTGTCCCCAGCCTTAATAAAAATACACTTAGAATCACCTGGGCTTATGTTGTGAAATCTTTCCTGCACAAAGTTGATAACCCACACACTACTGGCCTGGTAGAGGCAGACCCACTCCAGGCAATATCCTTTTCTGGTGACGCTATAAATTTAATTATAAACTGATGACTCCCAAATTCCTATCTCTAGCCCTGACTTCTATCCTCAGTTCTATGTATGTATGTTCTACTATCCACTTGACATTTCCATTGGATCAATCGTCAATGTGACCTCTCCCTGGCCTACTCCTGGTAGATACCACTAGCATCCCCTGACCCCTTCTCCAATTTGTGATCAAAAGTCAAAAATGTCTTCAGATACCCCCAAATGCCCCCAGGGGAAAAATTGCCCCTAGTTGAGAACCATTAGTCTAAAGTGATTTTGATTGTTTGGTAATGATGTTCTACTTACTAATATTACAAAGTTTGAACAGTAGCTTAATTGCTGTGCTTAATTAAAGTTTGTTTCTTTGGTTGTTTCAAATCCATAAAAACACTTTAAGGAGAACCAATTTCAGAGAGTCTTGTAGTAACTATTGTTTTTAAAAATGGGGATCGCTAGCATGATTTTCCTTACTGGTGTGTATACAGTCACTGGGTAAGAGAAAGAAATACATATGCACTGTTATAATTAGTGTGCCTGTTTTAGGCTGGGTATCAATTTACAGAGCCTTGACCCATGTGCATTGAAAACAAAAGAAAGACTTACTTTAGGAACAAGAAAACAGCAATGAATTGTAGGATATTTTTGTCAAAGTAAATGAATCTTTCTTTTGTATTAATTCTTTTATTTTGATTCATTCTTATTGAGCTTTCATAGGAAATGTCCTACATGTCCTACATTTATGTTATCCATACTATCTTCTTTTATTGTGATAGTTATAAAGTAAATAGAATCAGTTTTCATGCCATCTTTTAAAACTCCAGGCACCATGCTTCATAATTATTTTTTATGCTTCTGTTGTTGATAATGATGACACGAACAACCGCATGCCAGATGTAAATAGTGAAGTGACAGTTGTATTCTGCATACAATAGAATGGGTCACTGGCTGCTTTTGGCTTCATTGGAGTCCTCTGTAGTTACACAGACGTGTGCACAGAGTGGGCCCTGTGAAGCTACTTGCAGAATTTCTGGAAAGAATTGATGTGTTTTTCCAAGGGATAGAAGCAGAAGGAAGTCCTTGCTCACTATTCGTGAGAAATGTACTTTCTCCTTCTATGTCAAAGAGAACTAGAATTGAGTATTTTAATTAGATGGTGGTAGAGTTCCCATTTCTTTATGTAGCTAAACATTAAAAAATAAAATATCTATTATGTACTTTACATGCGAATATAAATTTTATAAGTATATACATAATACATAGATCTTGTTTTTTTATATATATAATTTTCTTATTAGCTGGTTGTGACTTTTGTCAAGCTACTTTATCTTTTTTATGTCTGTTTTCTTATCTGTAAATAGGAAACATAGTGAGATTTATCTCATATAGTTGTTTTAAGTATGGCATGAATATATCAATACTTAGAATATTACACAGATGTATATATATACTTAATAAAGCTAGCTATTGTGAATATCATAGTCTCTCTCTCTCATACACAGACAACTATTGTATTTTTTTTATTTATACAACATGCATTTATTATTGCTTATGTGTTAGGATTATACTAAGAGGGCGTTAGACAAGTCAGCCTTGGCCCTGCTCTCTAGGAGCATACATTCCAGTGAGGAAGAGAGATAAAACCAGTTCCACAGACAAATAAAAATAACTGTAATTCATAATAAGAGCCAAGAAGTACATCACTAGGCAACCAAGGCAGAGGATGAAGAGGGCAGTGTGGGACGCATTTGTGGGTAGGTGGCAGGAAAGGGGCATCGAAGCCGGAACTGGAGGGCTGGTAGGGTTCAGCCCTGTGGAGGCGGGGAAGAGAGCAGGGAAGGTAGAGTTGCCTGCCTAAAAGCGGATGACATGGCTTCCCTTGTCTTGACTCTCAATATCCCTTTTGCCAAAACACTAGGAAACAAAACTGAGAAACCTATGCTGATGCTTTTGTAGTGATTGATTTCATTAGGCACTAACCGTAAGTGGTGTACACCTGCAGACCACTGACTTTTACTTAGATGTTGAGTTAGTTTGGGTTAGGGTTCACAGAACTCATTTGAGTTGTGAAAATGAAATCCGGTATTTGTAATATTGAAACCACTACTTTAGAAATATGCTAAACCTGAGAAAATTCTCTCCTTGCTGCAGTTGTCTGGGTCTCTAGAGGCGCATTTTATTTACTGAAGTGTAGTTTTTAATTTTAAACCAAGAAAAACTACACAATTCCATGTCTTTGATTTTTTTAAAGGTTATTTTTTAAAAAACGAAATAAGAGTAATGTATGCACAAGGAGCACAGAAAGTTAAGACAACGAAACTCACCCGCCCTTTTCTAGGCCACCACTTTTGTCCCCAGTAATCTCTTCGAGGGTAACCATTCAGCTTCTTATATTTTTTGGTAGAAAAATATAATTGCCCAGATATTATAAATGTGCATGTATGTGTACACGGATATTTTTTCAAATTCTTCACAAATGGGATTTTATTATAGGCACTGATATATACCTTGCTATTTTGCTTAATCAAATGGCTTAGGGACTTTCTGTTTGCATTCATAAAAATGTGTTGTTTTAAAAAATGGTTGTGTAATATGCTGTTTTATGAGGATATCACAATATATTTTACTATATTCATTAATAAGCCTTTGGATTATTCTCCTACTCATTCTTACTATGCATGATTCTGTGAAAAAGATTCTAATCAGTGGGAACATTATTTTTTCAGTATGGTCAATTCCTAATAGTGGGGTTGCTGAATCAAATCATATTTATGCATTATTGATTTTGATCATTATTACTAAATTGCACTAAAAAACATTTACACTAATTAAACCTCTCATCAAAAGTGCCAGAATTACCCATAGCTTGTCTCTCCATAAGTAAGTTAACACTGGATATTATAAACTTAAAAATTTTTGTCAATCTGACAGATGAAAACTTATTTGTAATTTGCATTTCTTTAATTATGAATCAGATTGAGAATTTTTTTGCTGACTGCTGACATTTTGTTCCTATATCTGTGAATTGATTATTTATTTGCTTACTTGCTCATTTTTCTACTAGTTTTGTTTTTACTTTTCTTTGCCAGTTTGTGCAAAAATTATGTAAATTAGAAAATTACCTTTTTTACTACCAAAATATGATGCAATTCTTTCTCTTTCTTTCTGATGCTGATCTGTTAACTTTGTTCATATTTTTTGGCATTTTTCCTTAAAGTTTTCTCAGTTTTTTTTGTCATGTTTAGGAAAGCCATACACATTACAAAATTAAAGAAATATTTCCCTATATTTTCTAGGGTTTCATTTCGGACTTCAAAATCTTTGATCCATCTAGAATTTATTTGACATAAACAATCGTTTTCTTTTCAACATGATGAGGGAGTTGTCACCACATTATTTGCTGAATAATATGAAATTGACCCATTATTATTCTCATGAAGGGTAATGACTCAGATTTCGGAATGAGAAGTAACTAAATTGAAACCTGGGTGTAAACGTTCTTTCTTCATCTTGGTGTAGAGTCAACACTGCAGGGTCATACTGTCTTATCTGAAGCCACTGCTGCCAGATTGTTCCACTGGAGAGAAATCAGCACATCCAGAATCTCCACCTGTATCCCCAGGTTGAACCTATTCATGGGGGGCTTACATGGTGCCAAGTCATGGTGGCTGTCATCTCTTCCTGCTGGCATTCACCGAGACACCCAGGTTTTATCAGGTTTCTGGTTGTTGATCTACTTAGACCCTTATTCAAACCTGAATGGTCTTCATTTTCTCTGAAAGTCTCAGCTTTTACTTCCTCAGCTACTTCTAGTCCCCTTTTTTTGAGCAGGTCAGGTTTCTCTGTTCTCCTGAGTCTTTCTGGGTAGAATGGACAGCAGGACCAATAATATGTCATTGGTCCAGTCACAATAACATGATATATGAAACAATGTGGAGTCACTCATGTCAACCAAGATGGCTGCCAGTCAGCTGTGACACTTTGGTTCATGAGGGAGACTACCTAAGTCATGCCAGATGCATCTGGCTAGGAGACATACCTAAGACATCTGCATACGTGGTCAGATCAGACATGTCTGGCAAGGAGACACATCTAAGATATCCACACATGTGATCAGAACAGCCATGTCTGCAGAGCAGGACCACCCACAGATAGGTTCCTGGGGATATTCCCCAGTTGGCATCAGGGTGCCAAGACATTTATCAAAAAGACCCAGAAAAGTGGAATATACTACGTTCAAGGTATATCTGAGGCATTTTCTAGACCACTGCCGAGACAGCCAAGCTGCTGTCTCATACCAGAGGGCTGCTCCATGCCAACCTGATTTCCCTTGGCACCAGCTGCTGGAGGCTCTGCCCTGCTGGACTGAGGACTTCATCTGCCCTGCTGCCCACCTGACTCCAGAGATCTTTCCTTGCAAGATGATGATAACTCCCCTGCCCAATTTTCTGTCTCTTGGATGCTCAGATGGAGACTCTGGGACTCGGGCTCATTATCCTCCATTGATTTCTCTCTGTGTGTGTGTTATATTTCTCTTAGATTGTTAGAATGGGAGTAGGATACTAATGTATGTGGATGTTCTACTTTGAGTGAACCTGCATTCAATAAAAGCCGAGTGAGTAACATAGCTACCGTATGTGACTCTTGTCTATTCCTTGGTGACGGACAGTTCAGCAGGCAGTTAGCTGAGCGGTTGCCCAGCTGATTTACAGGAAAGACTATATCACGAACATACTCTTGTGACAGGTGGAATCATGGGGAACTTTCTATAGCTATCTCAGACCCCTTCTGTTACAGAACTTTTGTGGAACCACCTTTATTCCCGTGTCCTCCTTGTCCAGCTGGGTTCCTGTGAGACTCTCTGGCTCCCTGACCTCAACCACAAAACTCCGCCCTTCTTACATCCACTAAAACATTCTGGAGGCTCCAGCCTTATCACCCCTCCCCTGGTTCAGACAACCAGAGCAGCCCAAACACCATTGTTTCCTCTGGCGTGATCCTGCTCTCTCCCACCCAGTGGCAAACTTCAAGTCTGGGGTGGGTGTGTAGGAAAAACTGGTTCTGACTGAAAATACTTATCATTCCAGATCTTTTTGTCCTGTGCCTGGATCTCAGTCTTTGAAACTCCAAAGCCAAAGGATTTGACTCTTTTGTTCCCTTTAAACAAAATAACAATCCTGCCTAAGGCAATGGGTATCTCAAAGGCTTTCAATAGGGAAGGCACACAGATTAAGAATCACTGAGGGGAAAGCACATTAGTTAATAAATACTATTCTTCTATGTTACTATTTCATTTAATACTATAGAGAAAACCAACTAGCAAGACTTAAAAATAAAAGATTAAGTAAAGCAAAATTTATTGAAGTTCCAGTTTCAACAAAGCAATTTTAGAAGTTTCATAATCACCCATATAGAAAATATCCACACAGGAAGTTTGGTGAACTTGATGGACATTAGCTAATTGGGGGGTGTTACATACATTGCTAACTATGCATCATTATTAGCTCTCACCATCACGTCTAACCTCCCAAAGAATTATAAATTCATAATTAACACCTGGGCCACAGAAAATCTCTATCAGACTTAATAGAAAAGCCTCTCAATAACCCAATTACATGATACATTCCCCATTTGCCGAGAAATTGCATATAAAAATGTTAACATCTGGGTCTGAATTTCTGTTAAATTAGACCTAGTTTCTCTGAATGAAAAAAGCACCCCTCTCCCATAATTTTGTAAAACTCTGGAACTCTCCCAACATTTAAAAAAACGTGGTCTCTCATAGTCTATTTTTTTTTAATTGGGAGAAAGCAATTGAAGGGCTGCCTTAATCAGATTTATTTTTCCTTTCATATTTTGAAGATTGTAGATTCTGGTGGTAATGAATTTCATATGAGGCAACATTTCATGTGTTACAAAATATTTTGCAAAAATAAGTGAGGGCCATAAAACTGAATAGAAGAATATTCAAAATTATTTCATTGTTCATCAAAGATTCTCATTTAGAAGTATTCTGCTCTGTGAAATTGATAATTTTTGGCTGTTTGAAAGTATCTCACTCACTAACAGTAATGTTCATTTTAGGATTTGCAATGCCAAGATGTTAGCATGATACTCCACTTACAGTTTGGCGAGCAGGTCTGTATCTCTGGAATTCAAATGTGGATCACTAATTATACTTGCAGCTGCTAAATTGTTCCTGCGTGGGTTTATTTAGTAGTCAAATGGTACCCCAGAGGAGCAATTTTTATCTAGAAAGTTATCACAGATAAGCAACATAATCAAAACCCTCTTCCTGGTGAAAATTTCTTCTTAACTTGAAAGAAAAGACCGACTGACCACCCACTCACAGACTGTGAGTTTTGCTAGTGCATGGAATCCTCACTACAAAATTAAAATACGCCTGCTAAAAGTTCAGGATGAAATGAGTCCATTTTGGATCTTGTGCAAAGAAATTTATTTAGTGTAAATACCAGAGAAGAGCCTCATTTAAAAATGTTTTCCTTATACATGGTGTCTTGGTAGAAAGGGTACCTAAGGACAGTGTCACAGCAAGTTTCCAGTGAGGTAATTTAATTTGCTAAATTAAATAATTAAATTTATTCCTCTTGTACCTTGAGGTGGTAAGGAAGAGATGAGAGCATGGAGATTTATCCAAGGAACTTTTGCAATTCAGGGAAGCTGTCAGGAAGACAAGACTTGTACTAACTACAGATTCATTCATGTTCTGAAAAAAAGGGACATTGATAAAACTTTGGTTTAGAGGAACCAGTATTAAAATTTTGCTACCAGGTGCCTGTAACCAGATTGTGGTATTCTTATAAAGTGACGGTACCACCAACTCACACTTACAGTGCTGAAGAATTCACTGAGTTTTCCCCGATGGCAGGAACACACACACACACACACACACACACACACACACACGTACAAAGTTTCCATGAAAACATTAAATTGGATTATTTTTGTCTCATGTATCTTTTTCATTTATCTTCAACAAATAGAATAAGTAGGTCAAATAATATTATTTAAGGTGGTCAAAATGTGTAAAAGGGTAGTGCAAAATGGATCCCTAGGAAAAAAAAGTAAGCTTAAAAACATTCAACTCTATCAAATGAGAAGAAACTCAGAAAATGAACAAATAGGCAGAATGTATGGAATAGTGTTGGTACTTTTGTGGAATTTTTGAGTAATAAGTGTGTATTTTGTTTGTAAAAATAGAAAAGCTAATAGTGAAAAACCGACAAATGACTGGATGACATATTTTTAAATCTTCGGTAATATTTTTAGTTAGTTTTCAAAAACTCATATTGTTTAATATAATACACATTTATAGAGTCAGGAAAATGACAAACTTTTCATAACAAATTTATAATGAAAAGTAACAGTAGCCTAACTCTAAAATTCTAAGTAATTTTGCTGCTTTCAGCTGTAATTATCTCAAAGTGACTACAGAAAGTATCATATTCCATCAAAGTCACTTAGTCCTTTGTTATCCTTTAAAAATGCTTCTTGGCTGATTCACACACCCAAATTCTGCTGCAAAAATCACAGCAATTAGCAGGTTTGCTAGGTTTTTGTAGAAATTTGGAATTGCGATCAACGTTATTCCTAATCCATCCTCTCTAAAACCACAAAATAATACAGCCTTGATTTATCCTGTACAATATGTTTTCTTGAGGGATTAAAATGTAGAATGTAACATTGATCTGTGGCTATTATGAAGCACAGGGAAGAGAAATCATAAAAAAATGTTTATTGAAAACCAAGCTAAGGAGATTGGGGGCCCACATCTGGGCCCAATTTACATCCTCTGTATTTTGCTGTGAGAATTCCCACCGACTTACATAGGGTAGCAATTAGACGCAGAAAAACAGACCCATGCTCTCCTAGGTTGACATTTTTATAGTTATTTCTCCCACCATACACACTTTTTAAGTAGTTATTTTCAGGTTTACTAGTGAGAACTTTATTTGAATATGTTAAATTAAATGTTAAGTTATGATAGTTAAGTACATGAAATTGTTGAGCTCTCTCTTAAAAGCACAATGCCCTTTCTGACTTTAGTAATCATTCAGAAGACCCCCTGCTCATTCAAAGAATTTTCACCGTCTACAATTTTGGTTGGTATTTAAAATATAGAACAATCTTAAAATAGAAGAAGTTTAGGAAAACAAGTAGAAAGAGTTTAGGCAAAGGCAGCTTCCCTTTCCCCACCGGGTGAGTGGAAGCACAACTACATCATGCCGACTGCCTGTTCTGGGGCAGGGGCTGCATGAGCTCCTCGGCCTCGCAGGATACCACGGCCTAACAGATGGTATAAACAGTGGATTTTTATGCTATGCGAAAAGAGAGTATTGATACTGTGCTATGGGAACATCCAATGGAAGGTGATAATTCTGCCTCGATGGTGTTTGGGCTTAGGTTTGAAACTTAGAAAGTCAGAGCAGGTAACATTTTAGTTAATTTTGAAGGATGACTAGAATTTTCCAGAAAGAATGTTTGGGTATAGCATTCCTGGCAGGGGAAATTGTGTGAATAGTGGCAGGAAGGTTCACAGGGCATGTAGGGTATTCTCGTTGGTTTGGTCAACTCATTAGAGGGTTAAGTATGAGGCGACAGAGGGAGCGAGAAACAGACTACTGAGAAGCTGGGTGGTGGGGTCTGAAAGGCAAGTGGAGGTCAGACAGAGCAAGAAAGCTTTGCCCTCACCTTTCCTTTCTTTACCTAGTTTGGGTCATGGAGCCCTTACAGCGGTGGTTTACAAACTTTATTGCCTCTTAGAATCAGCTACAGATATTAAAAAGAACCCAGAAGCCCAAGCCACACTGTGTAAACCTATGGGAAGTTGGCTCTGACCTCCATATTTTTATAAAATCTCTAGCTGCTTTCAAAGTAAAGCAGTATTTCTCAAAGTCTTGTTCAGCAGCAAAACTTGCTAGGCCTGAGTCTGAAATTACTGAATCCAGAATTATGATAGGATCTAGTAGTCTGTTCCAACAAGCTTTCTAGGAGATTTTGATGTATGCTAAAGTTTGAGAATCACTGCCGCGGGAAATCTAATGCAAGCTGTTAATATACTTTTCAGAAAATGCACTGAGTGCTTAATTTTAGATATAATTTTATTTTATTTTTAATAGATTTTATTTATTTATTTTTAAAGAGGGGAAGGGAAGGAGAAAGAGAGGGAGAGAAATACCAGTGTGGTTGCCTCTGAAGCACCCCCTATTGGGGATGTGGCCTGTACCAAAGGCCTGTGCCCTGACTGGGAATCAAACTGGTGACCCTTTGCTTGGCAGGCTGGCATTCAATCCACTGAGCCACACCAGCCAGGGCATTTAGATACAATTTTAGGTGGTGTGTGGAAAGCCCCTCGAGTCCCATTCCTTTTCCTCTCCACAAGACTGAAATCCAGGTTAAGAACTCCCCTGGGCAGTGAGAGACACTGATAATTTTTAAGTAAAAAAAGACAGAAAAACTTTGGTTATAGAAGAATGGCTGCCGTAGTATAAAGAATGGAGCAGAATTGGGAGGGGCTGGAGTCAACCAGATCACTCAGGAGGTTATTGGCTTATATAATAAAATAAAACAGAACACAGTGACATGTAAGTTGTGTGGGTGATAGAGGGGAAATAGAAAATGATTTCAAGGTTTCTAACTTTAGCTTGGAGTTAATGAGACCTTTACCTGGGACCCATAAAAACAGATGGTTTAGAGGCAAATGGTGATTACTGGACACATATAGGGAGATGTACGAAAAACAAGTCTGGAATTTAGTTGAGGGATCTAGACAGTGGATAACTGTATAAAGGCCAATGGTCTATGAACAGTGAAGATTCAGGTTCCTTACCCTCTAACTATTGGCATTTTGGGCTGGCTAATTTCTTGTTTGGGAAGGCTGTCCTGTGTTCTGCAGGATGTGTACTACAGGATTTCTAGTGGCATTTCTGTCCTCTACTCACTAGGTGCCAATAGTCAACATCCCCTGTAGTTGTGACAACCAACATTGACTCCAGATACTGTTTAGTGTCTCCTGGCAGTGAAGTTGTATTTCGTTGAGAAGCCTTGGTGTAGATGAAACTGAGAGACAGAGGAAATACTTATTGAATGAGTAGTGTGGCTGGTGGTGGAGGCAAGATACTGGGAAATGTTCATAAAGATTGAGATAAAGTGGCATTAAAGGAGCCATGAAAGACTGAGTTCCCGGGAGAAGGTGGTTGGATGTTAAATATTACCCCGGCGGATGAGAACTGAGAAGAGGTCTTTGGATCTGGTGATCTGTGGGTCATCGTGAAACAGATTCAGTAGCGGCCTCCTGAAGACCTGAAAGTGACACGGTAGTAGGTGGAAGATTAAATGAGGAGTAGAGACTTCCAATCTATGTTACTTCTTTAAGGGGATGGTTAGGGAAAGATAAAGGCGGTGATAGAGCCCAAAAGCACAAAGAGATGGCTTACTTAAGGACAGGGGAGATTCGCAAACATGGTGGGCTGATAGAAAAGTATCAATAATTTCAAATAAATATTGGACTCAGAATCTTTTCCTCACTAAGAGCTCAAAATATGAGTAATGTTAATTATGAAGGAGAGTTGAGAATATAAATTATCTCAGCAACAAACTGGATGATTGCAACAAGTATAGATGTTCCTTATTTTATAATAACTATACATATTAATTGTTACTAGACAAAATTAATAATTTGGGGGATGCATTTCATCTATAATACAATACATTTCCATTTATATAATTTTGCCTCTGGAATGGGTCACCTTAATAGCAGTGATAATTTCATTTTTTCTTTTTTGGCTTCTTCCTTTGTTGTTTTCTTCTGTTTCTCCATAGCCAGCGTGCAAGCCAGAGACCTACACACCGCTAGGCACAGCCTTGTTTTGTTTGCCCTGGGGCTGGAACCACTTTTGCAGTGACACAACTTTTTAAGAGAAATCAAGAGAGAAAAATAGCTCTACTATTGTTTTGTCATTAACTTTCTTGTTGCACAAACCTTATCTGTATGTGAATAAGTTTTTGTTCTAAACTTTTTAATTTATTTGCATGCATGAGTGTGCGTGTGTGTTGCTCCAGTTTCTCAGTTCCCATTAATGGCTGTGCGACTTGGCTGTAGGGCCTTGGATGTCTCATTTACTCTTCCCAGATTTCAGGTCTGTTATTTGCACAATGAGCAGGTGGGAGTTAAGCTCTAAGGTCATTTCTGGCTTTAAAGTTCCTTGATTATATGATTTCTTATCTTTGGTTAGAGCTTGTCTTAATCTGATACATTCCTAAACAACATATCTCAGACTGACCTGAAGGTTCAATTTTTACTCTGTTTCTCACATTTTTTAAAAAATTTAAATTAGGTCATAAGTAATGCATTCCGAATGCTTAAACACTTGCCTGTGTTCATGTAGGTGGGTCAACAGGGGTGAAGACAGAGTGAAAAAGAATCTCTGTTGCAGAATTTAAATCCAGAACAAGTCATCTATGAAAATGTAGACTCTTTGCATATCTGTCCTTTCTTCTAAAGATCTCAAAGCATTTTCCAAATTCCTTGGCTTTTGAATCCCACTTGTAAACAACTGAACTGGTAGATTTAGGTACATTAATAGTGAGTGACGTGTGAGTTTATTTATACCACCAGACACTATAATTGTGATGAAAGTAATCAACCATTTGTACGAGTAAATGGATTCCCCAGAGGTTGCATTTAAATTTATTAGTATGATCTGTATTAAAATGCTTAGTTTTTAAATACCCACTGCTGTGTTTGTTCAGTTCACAGTTTTGAAGGTTAGAAAGTATAATAATAAAGTCATCTTGACTTCCCTCCTCTCTGTGATACTCAGTAGGTGGGGAGGATTATCACAGGGGAGTGATTGGCTAGACCACGAGTTACCTTAAATAACGTTGTTCTTCCTGGGATTAACAGTGGACAAAGTTTCACTCCTGTCTTGGATCTTTAATTTAAATGGGACTCTTGTTTCTGCACCTAAGATATAAATTGCATTCCTGCATCAAGTTAAGCATATGCAATGAAGGCCCTCGCTTATCTTTTTAAAGTAATGGATTTCATTCTTTGCATGACAGTCTAACCATGGAAACTGAGCAAAATGTTTTTGGTCATAGAACATTTGCTCTTCATAGCAACCGACTCTTAGGTAATACCTTTTGCAAACTCAGGTCAAGGCTTATGTTCAAATGGCTGGTTAGAAATAGGATTGCTGTGAGGTAGGGAAAAAAAGAGTTCTGAAAATCTTTTCCTCTCCATTCTTTCCATATGAGCAGGCAGAGGACAGTGGGAGAAAAAATAGGAGAGAGGAAATGAAGAGAGGTACCTAGGTGCCTTCATGTGGACTGAAGAGATGTTTGTAGCTGCTGAGAAACAGTGACTTCAGAGTGTCAGAGAAGAACTAGGGAAGTGTTTCTATCTATGAAACACGTTGTGCAGGACCAAGACTTGGCTACTCCTCCAGAGAGAGTTTTGATTGCCTTTGTTCAGCTTTATTGTCATGACTTATCAACAGTGTCTGGAGTCACAATTTCTGGAGACTTCCTTAACTGTTTGGCATTAATGTGTCTGTTTGTAAAACCTGGGATATTCTAATATCTGCAGGAAGAACCAGTGTAGCCATAATGCAGCCCCTCCTCTGTGGTGTAGAAGCGCTAGGAGTACACTTTATTCCAGTTGACACATTTTGTTTTCCATCTTATGGCTTTCTTATTTATCTTTTTCCCCCTTCTGCTTTAAAAAAAATCTGAAAAATGTTTTCTCATCTAAATCCCACATTTTCTTTAAAGCACATTTCCAAATTTATGTTCCCCGTAAAGCCTCTGATGACTAAACTGATTGCACAGATATCTTTGCCTTATTTTTTTTTCCTCCTTAGCCCTGACCTGTTCAGGCTGTACCAGCAAGTTGCAGTGGTCTTGCAGATTGTCCACTTGTGTCAAGGAAATATCTTTGGATTCCTCAAGCACAGACTGATTTGCCTGCTTCTTGTTCATCTCCTATAATATCGAGCATATGCTGGGCTCTGAATACTTCCAGAATGAATCATTACAGGCTGAAGACTGTGAAAGATAAAATGAAAATCACCCTGAAGCTCGTCTGGCAAAAGGTCAATTGGAGTTTATGACAAATGTCAGTAGCTGAGGACGAGATATGGGTATTGTTCTCAGATAGGAAAGGGAGATGACAGCAGCACAGAGAAATGTGAGGCAATTGTTCTGTATTCTTGAGAGTCTCGGTATAATCCTGAGTGATGCACAGGGGCTGGCCTAGTGGGCTCAGTCTGATTCCAGGGATATCTCCCAATTATTTAACAATACTGCCCTCACAACATTAGCATGCTAATCTACATTATTGGCCCCCAACCACATTCCTAGGTATCTTTTAAGTAGATCAGTTGAGACAATTGCCTTAGAAAACCAGGATAATATTTAGCATGGTAGCCTAGGATTTTAAGAGGGTAGCATCAGTGGGAAAACTCATGGATTTAGATCATTTTTCCCCTAAGGTTCTTACCAACGAGCACAGTGAAAAATCCTCTGAAGTTTAAATATTTCTTTCTTTTGCCCTGCTTGTGCTGTGTTATCACGCCTGTGCACTTCACTGAGCTTGAAAATTGCAAAAGAAAGACCCAGCTTCCCCACCCCCAACTCCTAAACTACTCTGTTTATAGTCAGTTTGCCTCCCTGGATCTTGTGTTTTAACACATGCTGTAGTGTTCAGATTGCAAACATAGCAGAGGGATGTTTAAAGCCTAAAAACAAACTGTTTTCATTGCAATGTGCAAAACAGCATTCCACGAAGACATTTCAATTAATATTAGCTGAGTGAGGGGAGTCTTCTCTCCGTGGCCTGTTCAGTGTTTGGCCTCTCTCTGCTGAGACTGCCAACCAGGGTGCTGCCAATTAATGCCAGCTGTGATCTATTGTTTGCTTCTGACACCTGGGAAGTCCCAAATCATCAGAATCCTGCAAACAGCAGCTGGCTTAGTGGAGGCTGCCAGACTTCAGGGATTCTGAGATCTCTCAGCGAAGGTAGGGGGCCGGTCTTGTTTTAGTTAAGGCAATGGTCCGGAATAGCCAGTTTAAAATCCAAGATGATTTACGTTAAATAATCCCCAAATTTGGGGAGGACCAGCCTGAGCCTACAAGCCTCATATCTCCCTCGGGGTCCCCATAGGGCAATCTTCTGAAAAATAAACAAATGGTCCTAATCCTTCCTTATAAAGTCCTAACAAGTCCCTGTTATACTGTAAAGGTATTTTCAGGACTCCATGTATCTCTAGGAGGTTCTCAATTTGGTCCAGTTGTGTTATAATATAATTTTACGTGTCTTAAAAAAATGTGTATGTCCTTTTTTTGTTGTTTAATATACTTCCTATCTCCATCTGACTATCTTACAGATAAGACCTAAGAGCCAACATTTATTTAGTGCTTATGTGCCAGGTACTAAGCCCTTTGCAAGTTTTGTCATTTCATTTTTTTATCTTTAACAAGCGCACTTCAATGTAGTAGTTACGTCAAGTGGATGAAAAGTCAGTCAGGTGCAAGGGTCTCTTTTTCCACCACATACTATTGCTCTTACACGAGAGTCATATTTTTTTCTTAACTTGAGTTCACTTTGGAGCAGAACTTGAGCGGGTTACACTACATGACTGCATTTTGCAGTGGTGGGCTTGTTTGGCGAGTTGTCTCATCCCTCTTCCTTCGCTTGGTTGTTTGGTGAGAGTTCTGACATTCCTCCTAGGCTTCCTGAATTGTACATTTCAGGAGGATGGAAACTGCCTACTTGTGTCATATTTGTGCCTGCCTACAACTTGTGAACCTTGAAAACGTCCTGGAACAGTAGCAGACAATACCGAACATTGCTTTTCCTGGGAGAAACAACATTAAGGTAACTGGTCGAGTAACTCTGACCCCAAAATAGAACTAGGTGTTTTGCCTCCTGATGCCTTCTTTTCACATGGGTGAGAACGTCCTGAGTCCTCTTCACATGGATGCCCTTCAAATCTGGCTGGTAGTCATTCTTCTCTTCTGGGCTCCTAGGCCACCAAGTGTCAGGTGGGAGCCTGCTGATTGTGTTAAATACTCAGTTACTTTCTGATGTTGATCATTGGAGGCTAAGATGAAGCTGTTTGCACTTGATTTATTCAGTACACAATTCTATGCCTCAAGAAGTGAAATCCAGTGAATAAGCCACCGTTCTTGCTCTCATGAACGACTTGATCCAAATCCACTCAAAATGCTCACTCTGAAAGTCTTTGGGTGGTGACGGTGAGTGCGTGATTTGTTTGCTGAGATCTGCAACTGGGTAATTATAAATAGACTATATTATGGTTTTTAAATGATACTCTATTTCTTATATGTCAATCTGAAGTTTCCAAGATTAAAACTTACTTTACATCAATAAAATATGCAAATCATATAAAGATGAGAGCACTTTTAGGTTTGATGTGCAAAACTGCAGAGTCATTGCACACATTTTTTTTGGAAATAATGTGTGTAAGATAAAAAATATGGGAAAGAAAAATTAGAAGAAGGTAGTCTAGATTAATTTCTTCCAGACAGTTTTTAATTTATATGAGATATTTGATGCGTTTCATCTTGACCAGCTTGTTTAGAAATCTAGAGTTCAAGTGTTCTCTGGTCCAGACTCGGTAGACTGTCTGAGTGGAGGACTATGTGTTGGCGGTGAGCTCTGCCACTTTATTCAGAGTTTGATCCAGGGCAGAATTAAAACCATACTTTGTTCTACCCCCCAGACAGTCACTCAGCACTGGAAGTTTGCTTCTACAAACAAAAGGCCATCATCACTTCTTCCTCTGTTCTTTAGATCTTTGGAAATCAAGTCAATTCTCAGAGGCCCTATATATAATATTTATAGCCTAAAGAACAAATCAGAAGTATCTCTACTTTCCCTACCCACCCCCCTTGACACTATTAGATCTAGAGGAGGCCCCAGCATCACATAACATTTGTACCAGAAAACTCTCCTTACATCAACTATAATTGCTCTAAGTGTCCGTGTTTTCCTTCTGCTGTACTTTATTATGTAAATGGGAATGCTATGATTTTAACCTTACCAAATAGCTACTGTACTAAGGTAGATGTGCCTTGATGCGTATTCTCCTGGTGAAAGATCTTTCAGGGGTTAGAATAACATTTTGGGATGCTAGCCAAACCAAATCTTAAGGCCTTTCTGGTTTTGAGCACAGTTAGGGAGCTGTGAACTTCTTGAAATAAAACAAGGGTGTTTTATATCTCATAGGAATTACCAAGCATGTCATACACAGGCTGAAACATATTTTCACCTCGATATTAAAAAGTTGTGTGGGGAACACAGGTAAACTTAGAATATGGCTATTTTTAACTGAAAATGACTAACTTTCTTTTTGAAGATGCTGATACAACGTCTGACACGGTTGGTGATGAGTGGTGTGTAACAGCCGTCTCTGCTCTGAGGCTATCAGATAGTGAAAGGGAATCTCCTAAGTACAAATCCCAGGACACCAGAATGGCTCTTAACAGCCCTCATTTTCCTGAGTAAGTTGGAGATGATGGACTGAAAAGTCTGAGCAGAAATTACTGTCTAAACAATGAAGGAAGAAGAAAACCCTCAAGGAAGACAATTTAAAGATTGTCACATGGTTTGAATTTGATACAACGTGGGGAATTCCAGTTTAATTTTAATTTATTCTAATTTCTTCTAGCAGCCTTTCTCTTTTACACAGAGATCTGTTTGGATAAAGGAAGCAAGCTACGAGAGTGCAGTTTCTCAGTGGAGTCTAAAAGGCAAGTTCTGTAATCAAAAAGAGGATGTCAGCAGGCAGGCCTAATCATATGTTTCCTTA
Source organism: Carollia perspicillata (assembly GCA_004027735.1). Classification (NCBI taxonomy): domain Eukaryota; kingdom Metazoa; phylum Chordata; class Mammalia; order Chiroptera; family Phyllostomidae; genus Carollia; species Carollia perspicillata. The sequence continues at coordinate 31,578 of PVKM010004954.1, forward strand.
AACCGAACTCCTTTTTTCCTTTTCATTAAGCTTTCTTGAGGCATTCAGCTAATTAATGATAATAAATAGTTCTTGAGCACCACTAATATGCTAAATCCTCCAGTGTCATGCATTTGGAAGTAAAAGGACCAAGAGATAGATAAACTTAGGAAGTATGTGTGTGTGTGTGCACGCGCGCACAGCTATATGCCTTAAAGCCTTGAATTACGGAGGTAAACTAGGAAGACCTACAGAAAAGACGGGATGGCTTCCGTCACAGAGACAGATGAAACCTGTGCTCTATGTGATTGGTCAAGATCTCCTCATACATAATAGGTGTGAGAATAATAATTTCCACATCTGTATTTGGACTTTGGTGTCATGACCTTAAATCATAGTTATAAATTCTATGAACTTATAGCGTTACAAGTTCTGGATTAAACTTATTTTATGGGTGGTTATAGAGAAAAAGGTCCTTCATGTTTACTTAAGGAAAAAACAGAGACTTTTGCAAAATGGAGATGCGAAAAGAGATATTCAGAGGGTATGGTCCCCCAGAGACACCCTGGCTTCGTTCTTGTTATCTAGAGAGTAGAATGGAGGCGTCTCAACAAAGAGCTTAGCCTTTGTGGTCAGGCAGCTCTGAATCTGAGTTCGGACTCTCCACAAACCAGCTTTGTGACTTTGAACATGTTATTTAACCTCTTTTAGTCTCAGGTTTCATTTGTAGAAAATGGAGATAATACCCAGACTATAGAATTGTTTTGGGAATTAGAGATGGTTATGCATTTGGCACTTAATAATTGGTAGCTGTTATTTTTTTGTTTGCAAAGATGAACAGGCCTCAGGAACCATAATCAGGCAGCTCATATGAGGTCATGATGGAGCATTCTCTTCTGGAAAAGCACAAACCAATTAAAGCCTGTGAGAGAAATCGTGGATGATTTTTTTAAAAAAATAGCACTGGGCCTAATCCTCACAGACTAAACTTCATTTGGTTGCTGTCATTGGTGTGTGTCGGTTGCACCTTGATGTTCTTCCATTTCCCATGAGAGAATCTCATCTCTGAAATAAAAGTTACCTGGATTTATCAAAACAGCACATGCCTCAAGTTTGATTTGCGTCGGGTCTCTAGCGGATTTCCTTTTTGCTTTTTGATATTCTCCCCGGCTTAATGGGAGAGCTCCCTCTCAGATTCACTCAGACCGGAGTGTAAACTGCTGACCTAAAAGTGACTTCAGAACTTGATTGAGGACGTAACTTCAAATATATGACATGGTGACTGCTGGGTGGGGCAAAAGTAGGTTTACAGTTGTTTGTATGGAAAAAAATACAATAATCAATAAATAATAATACAAAAATAAATTCTTTCACATACCCACAACTGTAAACCCACTGTTGCCCCACCTTGTAGAGTTGATAACACTGTATTCTATAATGACATTTGCTAAGAAAGAACTTAAATGTTCTCGCCCAAGAAAAAAATAGGTGTCTATGTGAGGTGATGGGTGTGTTGATTTATTCAACAGGGGTTCCTTTCACAAGGTACATCCACATATAGATCTCATAATTTCTTATAATTTAAGTGTCTTATAATATCAATATTTTACAATTTTATTTGTTAAATAACATCAATAAAGCCAGGAGGAAGTAAATATATGATGAAAAACCTAATGCAAAGAGGCATAGCATGTCTATTATAGAATGCTGGGCATGATAGATTCATATTTGTATAGTTGTAACATTTTTGTTATTTTTTCCAAGCAACCTCAAAAAAGTATGTTAACGAGACTTCTTGAAATTGATACCCTGCTATTAGTGTGCAGATAGGCTCACTTCCTTCCTTTCCTTGTGGAGATTCCTAGAAGAATTCCTAGAAGACATGACGCCGTGCTTCCGCCTTAACGAAGCCCTCCCTCAGATCAGTAAGGATTGGCACGGTGACCGGGCAACTTCTCCTGGACTCCCTACGAGACCTTGCCCTGTGTTTTGCTTTTATGAGTTCTCACCACTCCAGTTTATCTCACTGTTACATTTTTTATTGGTTTAAACTCTCAGTGGTCTTACTTTCGTGCCAACTTAAAAAAATTAAAAAATAAAGCCAAACCAGCACCGGGGTGGGTTCCCCCAACTCATAGCACTAATTATGTAATCACCACTCAGAACTCCACACAGTAATCCAATTTGTCTTTAAACACAGGCAACTCTTGAACCTTTGCTTTTGGAAATGTCTTTCTGTCCACTTGTTGGATGTAGAACAAACTGCCTATGCAAATGAGGAAGGGCCTCCTCCCGTCAGCCTGCCTTCGGCTCAGCTGCCTCTCAACAGCTCACCCCTACAGTTCTTGTGAGGAAGCCTGTTGTGAAAGTTAATGGTTATAAAAAGCATTTATTTACATCTGTTTTAGTGTAGCCATGAAGAGTGCAATTAATTAAGAAGTTTCTGGTGTGGTAAGAATAATCATACAGCAGGAATGCAAACACATGATTTCCAAAGAGAATTTTATTCCATATGGAATTTTTTCCCTAACTAAGAATTAATTGCAACTTTAAAGAAGGTTTGATTGTGTCTATGAAAAAACATTTTAACTACTGAGGAATTCTAAATGACTTCAATTTAAAATTTTCTTTCTTTACATTGTTAGAGTTAAGAGAGAAAGGCTTTGATCAAGCTCTGAGTTATAGAATTTATTAGAGTAGAGGGAAGAGGATAACCTTCAGATGTCTTCTGTGGTGAAATGTTGAAGTTAAAAATTTTAAATGTTTGCAGACTAAAGACATATTCGGCTGTGAGGCCTAAATGGATAAACAAAATGTGACATGTTTTATTTTGTTACTTAACCCTTGTTTAAAAAAGCACAACAAAAATGTATATAAATCATATTTTTATGCCTTTCGGAAAACACGGACATGGATTTTTGGTGATTATCCTTCGTATAGTGGCTTCATGCCATATGGTATGTAGTGGTTAGTATATATGCAATAGCTTTAATTTTGGTGTGGCAGTTTCTTAAAGCTGAAAGCATTTAAATATACACAACATAAATTCTGTGAAGGGATATCCTTTCTTTCTGTTGCCATGTGCTACTCATTCCAATATTTTGCTGTAGCCCAGCAATGAATAATGCAAAGAGATGAAGTGGAAAAACAAGAACATGGCTGAAGGCAGGCTTGGTGGAGAAATAATGCCCATTGCTGCTTAGATGCAGAGTAAGAATGTGACACGTGAAAGAGGAGAGAAGGAAAAAAGCAGCTTGGATGCAGGCAGAGAACCAATCTCAAACGAATGCAGTTACAACAGTTACTGAGAAAAAAAAATTCAATCAATAGCAAAGAGCTCTTATCACATGCAACTTTAATTTGACTGGCATGGCATTTTCATTATATGCTAATGAATTACGGATGATGAGAACACTGTTGCCTTCTGAGTGCAATTGAACATTCACCAATCAGTTACTTAAATGCCAGACTGTGTGAAATATTGAAGGAAGTTGTTGCTATTTTGGAGGTGAAAGTAAACAAACTGGGAATCTTGAATTAATTGAGAAAAAGATACATGCTGATAAGTAGGATTTGGCGAGTTATTACTTCTCTGAGTGGATGTGAGTGCAGGTATCCTCTTCTCGGTGGAAAAAGTGTGTTCCTGCAAAGTGACTGAAAAACAAATTCTCTTAGGGGAATACTGTTTTTCTATCGAGTAGCTCTGTATAATTATTGACTATTACTCTTGGGGAGGGGACGGGGAGACTAGTCCTAGATTGTAATATGATCACTCTCAAGGAACTTTCAGCAACACACGTTTAAAGGAAAATAACCATCTGCTAACATATTTAAAATAATCCTCAAAATAGGAGCAACATTGAAATTATTACAATTGAATAACAATACACATCATCCAGAAAAAGAAAAAGAAAAAGAAACTCAGTATAGCCGGTATAAAGTTACTAAGTTTTCACCTTTTGCCCATCAAAAGACAAATTAAAGATTTAGAATTTTGACTAAGCTTTTTCATCAGTGTCAAACCACCAAAAGATTTCTAAGTTTATTTTTTTAATTTACCTTTCTGCTTTTCTTTTACCTGTACTTGGCATTTTTCTCCAGCCTTTAAAAAAAATAATTTTAGAACATTAGGCTAAAGCCTAAAATAGCTTATCTGTATAAAATACACATTCTGTTCTGGCGTTTGCTGAGACATGGTGAGCTTGGAAACTTAGTTAATGGCAAAGACTATCAATTTGCAATTTTTTTGATGCCATTTAATTTCACTTGTTGCTGCCACCTCATATTCATTAGGATGGCTACTATCACAAAAACAGAAAACGAAAGATGTTGGTGAGGATGTGAAGGACGGAACCCTATGCACTCTCGGTAGGAATATAAAATGGTATAGCCTCTGTGAAAAACAATACGAGATTGCCTAAAGAAATTAAAAATAGGATTAACATATGTTTCAGGAAATCCACTTCTAGGTGTGCACCCCAAAGAGTTGAAATCGGAGCCTTGAAGAGATAGCTATACAACCAACGTTCATGGCAGCAGTATTCTCAGTAGCCAAAACATGTAAACAGCACATATGTCCACCTGTTGAAGGATAAATAACATGTGATATATACACACAAAAATAGTATTCAGCTTTAAAGAAGAAGGACATTCTTTTTTAGAAATATTTTATTTATTTATTTTTAGAGAGAGAGGAAAGGAGAGGATAGAAACATTGGTGTGTGAGAGAAACATTGATTGGTTGTCCCTCATATGCCCCCAACGGGGGACCAGGCCTGCAACTCAGGAACGAACGTGCCCTGACTGCCAGACTGGAAATCCAACCGGTGACCTTTCAGTTGGCAGTACAAGCCCAACCCACTGAGTCACACCAGTCAGGGCAAAGAGGAAGGACATTTTGACACATGTTACAACATGGGTGAATCTTGAGGACAAGATTAAGTGAAATAGGTCAGTCACAAAAGGAAATATTGTATAATTCCACTTATATGAGGTATCTAAAGTAGTCAAATTCACAGAGACAGACAGTGGAATGATGGTTGTCAGGCACTTCGGGGAGGGGAGAAGAAGGAGTTACTGTGTTGTGAAGCAAAGTTTCAGCTTGGCAAGACGAAGGACGTTCTGGAGGTGGGTGATGGTGATGGTGCTCTGGCTGCACAGCACATGGATGTACTAATGCCACTGAACTGCACACTTAAAAATCATTACCATGGTACATTTTATGTTATATGTGGTTTACCACAATTATAAACAAAAATGAAAAGATGTAAAAAATTGATTACTAGGTTACTATGTTACCTATGTTACCTATGACTAGGCTTGCTAATTAAGGCAGTGCCTGGTACTCTTATTAGAATGGTGTTACTGAATCAACACAGTGTGTTGAGAATGGTTAGCTCTTCTAACGCCCACAGAGGAAGCATCAGACAGACTTAGCTTCCTCTGTTGATACAGGGGTGGCACTAAATGCTCAAGTTCTACTGTTGTGGGGTTGCCTTTTCTTAAAATATAGACTGTTTTTGTAACTTTCTAAGTAAATTCTGCAGAATAACAGAGTTAGGGCGAAGGCTTGGAGTGTTTGAGAAATAGCCAGGGGACTGGAAACTGGAGTAAGGGAAAGGGGGAGAGAGAGGGGAGTATTTAAGATGAAGTCAGAGAGTGAGCTGGGGACTTGGGCTTCTTTGTGGGCTGTGTGGAGGGATCATCTTAGGGTTTTGAGCAGAGGAGTATCATGTACGTTTAAATGTACACAAACTGTACTACGAGGGAGATAAAATAGAAATGCAGAAATGGAATTTCAGTGGAGGGTGCAAGCAGGATTACTTTTATTTAGGGAGAAATCATGGAACAAAAACCTAAGGCAAAACTACAGAGGACAAAGAAATCTATTCCTTTTCACATTTGAGCATGCTTGAGAAACCTCTAAATAGAGAAAACTAAAGAGATTCTCTACCGGTAATACCTTGCATTATTAATTTGTTTATTGATCTTAGCAAATCAACCTTCATTTACTGAGTCCTGGGTGAGCCCAGACTATTTCAGCCCTTAAAGGGTCTGCAGTGACTGCCCAGAGGTGGATGTCAGCATCTCTGCATGTGCATAGGTTTTTCCTGTAAATTGTAAAGCTCCTTGGATTTTTTCTGAATAAGAGAGTTTCCCTAAAGAGTTTGAGATGAAGTTATTCAAACTTATCATATCATTTTATATGTCAACATTTAATTACTAGAATAATTAATTTATAAACTGATTAAAACACTCAGACTTTGCTGCTTAGTGATTTAGGTCCCTTTAAAGAGACTACCTCCTTATGTGCCCCGAGTTGTCACGTGAGAGATGCTTGTTCTACTTTGAGCCTGGGAGTCAGTTTAGGTGAGCATAGACATTATACTCAGCCTCCTGCTAGATGGGGCTGAACATAATCAAACAAATGGTATAGCACATGGCTTGGGCCAAAGATTCTAGAGTTCATGGAAGAACAAAATGAATCCTGCCTTTTATCTCCTTGAGAAAAATTCTATATTTATAGTAATGCTTTCTCCAAACTCAACCTGAATGTAAAGAATAATGGAGTGGTGTAATGTACCAAATAAAGTTCACACATGCGCACACACGTGGCAATAATTACAAACAACAAATTCTAAACACACCTCCAGTATGCTGAGAACTATAATATGATAAAAAAATCAACTGCTTTCAAATTTGAAATGCCTTGTCAATGTTGTTTTTTCTTTAACCCCAAATGCTCAAGATGATCTACCCAAAGGCAAAGCTGAATAGAGTAGACATAAGCAGAACTTTAATATTGTTTTTTCATATGTATGTTCAGATAGATTTCTTTGACACTATACTAATCTCAGAATTGGTCACCTAACTGAAAAGATTTTAGCTTTGATGAAAAAAATTGAGTTAAACTTTTTTGAATATTGAAAAATCTTGTTAAAAACGTTCCTACTGGTTGTTTCCTTCTTCTCTCCCTTCCTGAATCTGACATATTTATTTGGTGTAAATTCAGTGTTAAATATATATGCTAATATTATGTTTTAATTACTACATTTCTCTTTGAAGAAAAGAACACTTGGTTAGTGATTGATTAATTATAAAAGGTATGTCCCAAATTAGAAAAAAACAAAGTTTTTGACATTTAAAGAGGATATGATCTGTCTCTTTAACCCTAAACATAATTTTATTATTTTTCCTGAAATTTTATTTGTGACTTTCCATGGATTAATTCTAATTTTGTTTAAAAATTTATCTGACAAATACCGAACACCACAAAGATAAAACCTACCCAGGATTGCACAATTAAAGAAACAACATAAACTTGTAAGTGAAAGCCACTCGACTCCTTCCTCTGCTTCACTAATCCTGCACACAGAAGCAACCCAATGGGAGCCGATGTTTTTCAACTTTCTCTGTGCTTATGCACATCTCTGTGTGTTCATACCTGCCAGAGAGGTGATTATGCTGTTTCCTAGTCCACCCACTTATTTCGTGCCCCCCTTTAAACAATAGCATTGGGTATTTTTCTGGTCAGTTCATTGAATTCTGTTTTGGATATCAAAGTTTGGAGATCTGTGGGGGAAAATAATCTGAGATGAACTGTGGGTTTGGGCCACATCATGTGTTTGAAAAAAATTGAATTTGAATATTTTTTGGTGACAGACCTCCTGCATCTTATGAATTGCACTCAACTCTTCACTGTCATATCTGCTTAGTGATCAGAAGCATTTACATTTGTGACTCCCAAGTATTATTCCCACATATTGTACTTTTATTTATTTAACCACTCTCCATGCTGAAACTTTAAGTTGCCTCCCTTCCCTACTTGTTTCACTATTAAAAAAAATACTTTTCTGACCCTCTTTAAGTATTTATTCCTTGCTATAATTTTAGTATGTATTTTAGAAGTGAGATTGCTGGATCGTGGGGTATTGCACATTAAAATCTTCCATTATTTTACAACAAAAAGCACCAGTTTACATTTCCAGCAAAAGTATGTACATAGGAGTCAAGGTTCCTACACTCCTTTTTTGTTTAATCATTTTTTTAAATTCTTATCCTTTTGGAGTTGTCCGAATTTTCCCCCCTTTGCCCTCCTCTGCTCATCCCACCCCTGCTCCCTCAGTCAGTCCCCACCCTGTTGTCCATGTCCAGGGGTCACTCATACATGTTCTTTGTCTACTCCCTTCCCCTTCTTTTCCCACTTCTCTCCCTCTCCCACCCTTTTGATCAATGTCAGTCTGTTCCATATTCCCACACCTGTGATTCTATTTTGTTTGTTAGTTAATTTTTTCATTAAGTTCCTCTTATGGGTGAGATCATATGGCATTTTTCTTTCAACGCTTGGCTTATTTCACTTACCATCATATTTTCCAGTTCCATCCACACTATTGCAAAAGGTAGGACTTTCTTTTCTCTTTCTGCTGCATAGTATACTATTATGTAAATGTACCATAGTTTTTTGATCCACTGCTAATGGGCACTTAGGTTGTTTCCAGCACTTGGTTATTGTAAATAGCACTGCTATGAACATTGGGGTGCATAGGTTCTTTTGGATTGGTGATTCAAGGATCCTTAGCATATATTCCCAGCAGCGGAATCACTGGGTCAAAAGGCAGCTCCGTTTTTTGTTTTTTGAGGAAATTCCACACTGTTTTCCACAGAGGCTGCACCAGTCTGCATTCCCACCAACAGTGTGTTAGGTTCCCTTTTCTCCACATCCTTGCCAGCACTTGTTGTTTGTTGATCCATTGAGCGCCAATATGAGAGGTGTGCAGTGACATCTCATTGTGGTTTTAATTTGCATCTCTCTGATTGCTAGTGATGTTGATCATCTTTTCATATGTCTAGGGCCCTCTATATGTTTTCCTTAGAGAATTGTCTATTCAGGTCTTTTGACCATTTTTTAATTGGATTGTTTGTCTTCCTGTTGTAGAGTCATATGTGTTCTTTATATATTTTGGAGATCAAATCCTTGTTTTTGTATCATTGTATCATTGCCAATCCTTGTATCATTGGCAAATATTTTCTCCCATATGGTCGGTACCCTTTTCATTTTAATGATGTTTTCTTTAGCCATGCAGAGCTTTTTAATTTGATATAGTCCCATTTGTTTATTTTTACTTTGTTTCTCTTTCCCTAGGAGATATATTGGCAAAAATATTGGAACGTGGGATATCTGAAATTTTACTGCCTATGTTTTCTGCTAGAACTTTTATAGTAGCATGACTTATATTTAAGATTTTTATCCACTTTGAGTTTATTTTCATGTATGGTATAAGCTGATAAGTTGGTGGTCTAGTTTCATTTTTTGGCATGTGCCATTCTAGCTCTCCCAATACCATTTTTTGAAGAGGCTATTTTTACCCAATTGTATGCTCATGCCTCCTTTGTCAAATACTAATTGACTATATATAGGGCTTGGGTTTATTTCTGGCTCTCTATTCTGTTCCATTGATCTGTGTGTCTGTTCTTTTGCCAGTACCAGGCTGTTTTGATTACAGTGGCCTTGTAGTATAGTTCATATCAGGTATTCTGATCCCTCTTACTTCGCTTTTCTTTCTCAAGATTTCTGAGGCTATTTGGGTCTTTTTTGGTCCCATATACATTTTAGGAATATTTATTCTAGGTCTGTAAAATATAGCCTTGTTATTTTAATAGTAATTGCATTGAATCTATAGAATGCTTTGAGTAGTATGGGCTTTTTAAAAAATATTTATTTATTTATTTATTTGTTTGTTTATTTATTTATTTATAGAGTGAAGGGAAGGGAAGGAGAAAGAGAGGGAGAGAAACACCAATGTGTGGTTGCCCTCATGTGCCCCCAACTGGAGACCCAGCCCATAACCCAAGCATGTGCTGTGACTGAGAATCAAACCAGCGACCCTTCGGTTTGTGGGCCCATGCTCAATCCACTGAGCTACACCAGCCAGGGGTAATATGGACATTTTAATGATGTTAATTCTTCCAATCCATGAACATGGTATTTGCTTCCATTTAGTTTTATCTTCCTTAATTTTTTTCTTCAGTGTTCTATAGTTTTCTGAGTATAGGTCTTTTACCTTCTTGGTTAAATTTATTTCTAGGTACTTTATTTTCCTTGTTGCTATAGTAAGTGGAATTTTTCCCCCTGTAGTTTCTCTTTCTGATATTTCATTGTTGGTATGCAAAAAATGCCACTGATTCCTGAATATTGACTTTGTATTCTGCTATTTTGCCAAATTCACTTACTCGGTCAAGTAGTCTTTTGGTGGAAAATATAGGGTTTTCTATGTACACTATCATGTCATCTGTGAATAATGACAGCTTTATTTTCTCCTTTCTAATCTGGATGACTTTTATGCCTTTTTCCTGTGTAATTTCTGTTGGTAGAACTTTGAGTCCTATGTTGAATAAGAGTGGTAAAAGTAGACACCCTTGTCTTATTTCTGATCTTAAGGAGAATGCTTTGAGTTTTTGCCCATTGAGTATAACGTTGGCCGCAGGCTTCTCATATATAGCTTTTATTATGTTGAGGTATGCTCCCTCTATTTCCACTTTGCTGACTGTTTTTATCATTAATAAGTCCTGGATTTTACCAAATACTTTTTCAGCATCTATTGATATGACATGTGATTTTTGTTCTTCATTTTGTAGTATGTGGTGTATTATGTTTATTGATTTGTGAATATTGTATCATTCTTGCATCCCTGGGAAGAATCCTGCTTGGTCATGGTGTATGATCTTTTTAATGTATTGCTGAATCCAGATTGCCAGTATTTTGTTGAGGGTTTTGGCATCTATGTTCATCTGAGTTATTTTCTGTAGTTTTCTTTCTTCGTTGTATCTTTATCTGATTGTGGAGTTAAGATGATACTGGTCTAGTAAAAAGAGCTTGGGAGTTCTCCCTTGTCTTGAAATTTTTAAAGTAACTTGAGAATGATAGGAGTTAGTTCTTCTTTAAATGTTGGGTAAAATTCATCTGTAAAGCCACCTGGTTCAAGGCTTTTGTGTGACAGGAATTTTTTGATTGCTGCTTAAATTTCACTAGTTGTTATTAGTCTATTCAGGCTTTCTGCTTCTTTTTGATTCAGTTTTAGAAGATTATATATTTCTAGAAATGTTTCCATTAGCCCAGGTTGTCAAATTTCTTGGAATGTTGTTGTGCATAGTGATTTCTTATAATTCTTTGTATTTCTGTGGCATTGGTTGTAACTTCTCTTTCATTTCTGATTTTTTTTTTTTTAATTTGGGTCCTCTCTCTCTTTTTTCTTGGTGAATCTTCTTAAAGTTTTATCAAATTTGTTTACCTTTTCAAAGAATCATCTCCTGGATTCATTGATCCTTTGAATTGTTCATTTAGTCTCTACGTAATTTAATTCTGCTCTGCTCTTGATTATTTCTTTCTTTCTACTTGTTCTGGGCTTTGTTTATTGTAGTTTCTCTTGTTTGTAGCTATAGGGTTAGGTTGTTTATTTGAGATTTCTCTTTCTTTTTTAGGCAGGCCTGTATTGCTATGAACTTCCCTCTCAGAACTGCCTTTGCTGTGTCCCATAGGCTTTGGGCTGTTGTGTGTTCACTTTCATTTGTTTCCAGATACTTTTTGATTTCTTCCTTTATGTCATTGTGGACCCATTCATATTTAATAACATATTATTCCATCTCCATGTATATGAATGTCTTTGAGTATTTTCCTTGAGCTTGGTTTCTAGTTTCATTTCATTGTGACCTGAGCACATGCTTGATATAATTTCAATTTTCTTGAATTTGTAAGGCTTGTTTGGTATCCTACCATGTGGTCTACTTTTGAAAATATTCCATGTGCATTTGAAAAGAATGTATATTTTGCTTCTTTTGAGTGAAAGGTTCTGTGTATATCAATTAAATCCATTTGATCTAGAATGTTGTTCAGTGCTACAATACCTTTGTTGATTATTTGTTTGGAGAATTATCCATTGTTGATAGTGGTATGTTAAAATCCCCTATGATGACTGTGCTGTTCTCAATATCTTTCTTGAAGTCCTTCAATATTTTATTTATATGTTTAAGTGCTCCTATGTTGGATGCATATATCTTTATAAGGGTATGTCTTCCTGTTGGACTACTCCTTTAAGTAATATATACTGATCTTCTTTGTCCCTTTTTATGGTCTTTGTTTTGAAATCTATTTTTTCTGATATCAGTTTTGCTACCCCAGCTTTCTTTTTGTGTCCATTTGTTTGGAATTTTCTTTTCCATTCCTTTGCTTTCAACCTGTATAGACCTTTTGTTTGAGGTGAGTCTCTTGTTGACAGCATATATGCAGGTCATGTTTTCTTATGGGTTCAGCTACTCTATGTCTCTTGATTGGAGCATACAATCCTTTTGCTTTTAAAGTTATTATTGATAGGTACTTATTCATTGCCATTTTTTCCATAACTGTGTTTCTCTCTCTCTCTCTCTCTCTCTCTCGTCCTTTTTACAGAAGTCCCTTTAGCATCTCTTGCAGTGCTGGCTTGGTAGAGATGTATTCTTTTAGCCTTCTTTTGTCTGGGAGGCTGTTTATTTCATCTTCCATTGTCAGTCATATTCTGCTGGATAGAGTAGTCTTGGTTGCAGGCCTTTGCTTTTAATTACCTGGAATATTTCATACCAATATCTTCTGGCTTGTAGTATTTCTGTTGAGAAATCAGCTGATAGCCTTATTCGAACTCCCTTGTATGTTACTAGCTGCTTCTCCCTTTCTGCCTTTAAGATTCTCTCTTTGTTTTTAAAATTTGGCATTTTGTTATGATGTCTCAGAGTAGGCTTCTCTGGGTTCATCTTGATTGGGACCCTCTGTGCTTCCTGTACTTGTGTGACGTTTTCCCTCACTAAGTTTGGGAAATTTTATATCATTTTCTCAAACAGGTTTTCTGTCCTTTGCTCCTTTTCTTCTCCTTCTGATATTCCTATTATGCTAATGTTGTTATGTTTCCTATTGTCCTGAAGCTCCCTTAAACTATCCTTATTCTTTTTGAGTCTTTTTTTGTTTTGTTGCTCTGACTGGGTATTTCTTTGTACCTTGTTTTCCAGCTCACTGATTCGCTAGTCTGCTTTATTTAGCCTGCTTTTCATTCCTTCTAGTGTATTTTTCATTTTGGATATTGTATTCTTCATGTCTTCCTGGTTCTTTTTCATAGTTTCTCTATCCTTTTTCATGCTACTGTAGTTCCCACTAAGTTCCCTGTAGCTCCCATAAAATTCCTTGTAGTTCTCACTGAGTTCCTTGAGCATCCTTATAACCATGATTTTGAATTCTATGTCTATAGATTGTTTGGCTCAATTTCACTGAGCTCTTTCTGTTGGAATTCTTCTTTTCCTTTTGATTGTGTGTTATTTCTTTGTCTCTCCCTTTTAGGTGACTCTTTTTGCTTGTTTCTGCTTCTCGGGTTGCTCTCTTTTGCCTGACTGTCTTTGGGGGGTGCACTTCTGTGGTAGGAGTTCTGTGGGACTCAATGGTGCAGTCTTTTTTATCTCACCTGGATGCTCCAGAGTTGACTTTCATTCAGTTTATGTGGGCTGTCTTGTTTTACTTGGGCTTTGATTATTGATGGCTCATTCATTGGAAGTTTCTCAACTCTGGCTGGTTGACTGGGAGTCACTACCCCTGCCCCATCCTGTATGCTGTTGTACAGGTGCTCATTAACAAAGCAATACTACCCCTAAAAAAACCAAACCCATGCCAACAAAAATACCCACTTACCATATCAGCAATATCAACAGCAATTGAGCAAAGATTAATAAAGGTGGTAAGAGATGGAGACTATTATAAGGTAAGAAAAGGGAATATAAAATGACGACAGGAAAGAAAAATGATTTTGAGAGGGAAGAAGGGAAGAAATAATGAGTAAGAAATAGAAACAAGGTGAAGAAAATAAAATTTAAAATGTAAGTAAAAAGTGAAGGGCAATGACAAAGTGGAGTAGAAAAGAAAATAGTATAATATGAGGTTTGAAATAAAATTTAAAAAATAGTGGACCAAAGGGAACAAAATTGCAGAAAACCACAACAGAGTCAACAACCTCAACAGCTGAACAAAGGTTAATAAAGATGGAAAGAGAATAAGAATATTATATGAAAGGGAAAAGAGAGTATGAGAGGTCTGCAGTAAAGAAAATGATTTTGAGAGAATAGAGGGCAGAGATATAATAAGAGTAAGGAATAGAATCTTGGCTAAAAAATGGAAAAATAAAATGTGAAACTCATATAAGCGTGGGCAGGATAAAGGCAAAATAGAGTGAAATAGGGGGAGAGTAACCTATGAGATCTGAAATTTAAAAAAGTAAACTAATAGGAATACAATTGAAGAACAGCTATAACTGTAATATCCATGCCAAACAAGCCACAATTTCTAAAGGTGGAAAGAAAATAAGAATATTATAAGAAGGAGAAAGAGAATATAAGCTGACTAAAAAAAGGACGAATGATTTTGAGAGGATAGAGGAAGGAGAAATAGTAAGAATAAGGAATAGGAACAAAGCATAGCATGGGAGGAAATACAATTTACAGTGAAAATAAGAAAGGACAGGAAGAAGGCAAAATGAAGTAAGACAAGAAAGGGTACAATGTGAGATTTGAAATGAAAATAAAATAAAAATATAAAAATATAAATAAAAAGAATAAAATAAAAGACAAAGAATAGTGAGTTTGAATAAAATTGAAGCAAAAGAAGTGTTAAAAGTCTAAGTGAATGAAAGAAAAGAAATAATGCAAATTTTGTAGAAGAATGAGGTGTAATTCATCTCAGCAGATTTTGGTTTGTCTTCTCTTTCTGGATCCGCCTCTGCTTTTTATCAGATGAAGGTCCTCCAGTGGGCTGTCCAACTTCTGTCAGCACCATTTGTATCACCTTCACCTGCCTCTAGAGGGGGTTTCTATTGCAATTGGGAGGGTGGGACCCCTGGGTCTCCCCTGGAAGGCACTGTTCAGCCTTCTGGGGAACCTGTGGGAGTGCACCAACCTTGTGGTCTGTCCCAGCTTATTTCCAATAATGTATAGTTTCTGATGAACTAGCTGTCTGTTTCAGGGGAGGGGCCAACCTGTGTAAGAGGGTCAATTCTTTCCTGCTTGGTTCTCATGGCAGTTGTGTGTGTGAGCTGAGGCTGGGCAGGGCCCTGATTCTCCGTGGCTGCACCCATTTCTGATCCCTCTGCTTTGCTGGCCTCAGTAGAATTGGGCCCTAGGAACCAGAGTATTTTGTCTCCCTGAGAGAAGTTCAAGATGGGCCCTTTAGGCCTTTTGCTTTCTGTCTTTCCCTTATGGATATGCACCGGCAGGGGTTTCTTGAGCCTGTCCTGCCTATTTTGCAGAGCTTCCCCATTGGATGCGGTGGGGTGGTGCTTACAATCCTACAGGAGGTGCGGGCTGAGTGAGCCCTTCCCTTTCTGGATGTTTGATCTCCGCTGGCTGGGGAAACGGGTTCTGCCTGGTTGTATAGAATCTCAGGTGCTCAACTCTTGGCCGTTCCAGTCACTGCAGACACAGTCCTGAACTCTCTACTCTGCACAGCCTCTGCCTGCCAGCTGCACCAGGCTGGGGCTGAGAAATCCTCTTGCTCTCCACCTTTCTGACCTCTGCTCCGCTGTATTCAGTGGGAGAAAAACACGCTTTCGATCTTTCTTTTTTGCTGGCAGGGAAGCTGTGCATGGGGTTCCTGCCCAGCACACTTCAGCTCCCCTTTTAAAAAGTCTTTCTGGGCACACCCACTGTAGTAATGAATCACTGTTCAGTTTTCCACATACACCCCCTCTCCGAAAAGCCAAAGTCTCTCATGGTCCTGGCTGGCAAGGCCGGCCTCCTCCTGCCCCAGGTGCGGATAGTTTCTCCATCTCTCTCTCTGGCATTCTCCCAGTTCAAGTTTGCCGCTGAAGCTATGGGTGTGCTCCCCGCTCTTTGTGTGGTGTGTGGGGTGTGTGTGTGTGTGTGTGTGTGTAGCCTGGATCTCCCCAACTTTGTGTATCCAAGTCACTCCTGGCACGGGTCTGGGGGTTCCCTGCCCTGGGATGGGAGGGAGCCGAGAAGCAGCGATCTCTGACCAGGCGCTCTGCCGCTGCAGGGACCACGGATGGAGTATTTCCCCTTCGACCTATGAAATCTCCATACTGCCTGTGAGTGAAATATCTTCTGTTTTCCTTGGCTTCCAAATTTCGTATCAGCTAAGATTCTGTTGAATGTTCAGTTTATTTGCTGGCAGATCAGCTGAATATGTGAGTTGCGGGTAAGAGCGAGTGGACTCAGCTTCCACCCACTTGGCTGCCATCTTCCTACCCCTTACATTCCTGACGACGGGTTGTATCAGTTCCTTAAATTTTTTCCACTCTGAGGGTGAAAGAGTTATTATGATTTTAATTAGTGTTTTAAACTATTAGTGAAGTTGACTAATTTTTCATACATTTATTAGTGTATGTGTATATATGCTATGAATTATATATTTCTATGCTACACCTTTATTTTATTTGAATTGTTTGTCTGAAATGTAACTTTTATTAAGTCTTTGCTGTAAGTAATGCAATGATCTTCTTTTAGTTTGTTAGTCTTTTAACTTTGTTATTGCAGCCATTTGCATATAAGAGTTTAAAATTCTTATATAATTTAATTTTTCTTATATTGCTTTAACAAAACTTTTTATCTTAGCAAGCTTGAAGAGGGATTCATACTCGTATATTCTGTTGTTAGAAATGAAATAGTATAAGTAGATAATGGTAAAATTTAGTAAAAAATCCCACCATATATTTGTATACAGCAATATTTAACACAGTATTAAAAATAAGAATACAGCCACCAGATGTTCATTTCTTTAATAATCAACAAATATTTATCACTTTTTGTATGCACAGCATATTTGCAAGTTTGAAACTGAATAGAGAAATTTCTTCTAAGAGAGCTTTAATAAATGTCACGTGGTATGGAAGCTAATAATTTTTTGAGATTTTAATTTTAAATTCATATGTGTTTTCTGGAAGGAACAGAAAACATACTATGATGTTATTTCTCATGCTGTGTTTTTTTTTTTTTTTAGCAATGTTGGTATTCAGAGTAGCTTGCTAAGGATTAGAAAAAATGAAAATTAAATCTCCATCTCTGTTTTTTCAATCTCCTACTTTTACATATTTGACCTATGAATTGAACTGATTTTATTTAACTCATGTTTGAGTTTCTGGCAAAATTATCAATATTAGTTTACCTGAACTAGGTATCTTATTTGTAATTGAAATTTCAACCATAACAAACAGTATGATGTGGATTTATTTTGAGGATTATACAAGGGCTAAAATTGGTATAATGATAGATTACAGAAGTTTTTTGAGTTTTCAGCTTTAAAAGTTTATAAACTTTACTCCCTAGTGGTTATAGAGGTGGTTGTAGGTTTGGGGTGGTACTTGCTCATCTCTGCTCAGAGAGACAAACCCATGGGGCCCATGAATAAAGAATCAAATGTGGCCCTGGCTGGTGTAGCTCAGTGGATTGAGCGCAAGCTGTGAACCCAAGGGTTGCCAATCCAATTCCCCGTCAAGGCACATACCTGGGTTATGGGCCAGGTCCCCAGTAGGGGTCACATGAGAGGCAACCACACATTGATGTTTCTCTCTCTCTTTCTCCTTCCTTTCCCCTCTCTCTAAAAATAAATAAATAAAATCTTAACAAATCAAATGTAAAAAACCCCCCACCACTTTCAGTATATGGGATCCATACTTTCAGATTTGCCTGTAGAGAGCTCTTGCCACCTTTAAGACAGACTCTGAAACCATGTATTGAGCCAGCTGTATGCAAAGGATTGAAGGTGAAAAATCACATGTTCAGTCTAAGTAAAGCAGAGAGACAAAGGTGTGCCCACAAAAGCAGGTCTTCTTACTCACAGAAACATGAAGGACAAGGTAGCCCTGTGCCAGAGTTCAGGAAGGGAGAGGATGGGGAAGATCCTGAGTATGCAGGGAGTTAAAAAAGTAGCCTTGCCAGCTGGGTTTCTGCTTGGGAGTCACAGTAACCCAGTGAAAGAACCGAGTGAGTAGAAGGCTCTTATCAACTGGATTAGCAACTCATCCTTTGGAACATAGGGATGAATAGGAGTTTAGAGTGGTTCAGAGACAGAGACCAGTAATGCCTAGTTCAGTGATTAGCCATGTGGAGAGAAATCGGAAGCCTTCTTTCTCTGAGCTGAAGCTCAATGTATGGAGGAGTGTGGAGATGTTTGCTTTAACAGCACCTGCAGGGCTGTCATGCTCTTTAAATTCATATTTTACAACTTAAGTTGAGCATCGATAAAATTAGCAAACAAGATGCTAATCTACAAATGCCTCCGGAATGCTGTACTAAAGTTTTA
>PVKM010004955.1:0-49889 GCA_004027735.1 Carollia perspicillata
TATATCGAATAGAAGTGGTGAAAGTGGACAACCTTGTCTTGTTCCTGATCTTAGTGGAAAAGATTTTAGCTTTTGTCCATTGAGTATGATGTTGGCCTACAGCCAAAAAATAATTCTTAAAACCAAGATAAACATTGCAGAAACATAACAACATGATGATGTTAATCATGTCCATCTAAAATGCCACATTGTATCACCCAAAACTGGGAAGTGAAGAAATGGAGCACTGCTAAATTTTTCATTTGACTCAGAACCAAACCAATAATTCTTTTTGTTAAAAATATAATGTAACTTATGTTTTGACTGATTTGACCAACTAATTCAGTAAACGGTTTGATTCATTATAATCATATGGCCACACAGGATTCACAGCTTCAAGTGAATTGAACTGGTTGGGAATGAGCTATGTTCGTGTGGGTATTTGGAACCTTTTAGGTGATACATTACCACAGAAGTCACATTATTTAATTTCATCCTATACATTTACTAAATGGATATTAAATAAAAATGCTGATCATTTTGGGAAAAATTAAAATATAATGTCATTGTTGACATTAAAATGAGAAGTCTAGATATTATCAATTTACAGGGAAGTGCTAGTAGAAAAACAAGAAGTCATGTGTAATCTGCACAGTGGGTATGACCCAGGTCTCCTCTTTGGAACCAAGGCGCTCACCCCCAGCTGTTGGGAGTGCTGCCTGCTGGAGGCCTCAGCTGGAGAAGTTTCCTTGCCCCCAGGACATGACTGAGTGATCCAAGGGTCAGCCAGCACTCATGAATGGCCAGTGCAGGAATACAAATAGGTATTCTCCTGCCAACCTCTTTCCTCATCTCCCACACCTCAATTTGGAATGTTCTAGAAGGGCCATCCCAATCTCAGAGCTCTTTGTAGGTTGGGCTGAGGCTTCCATTGCAACTGCATTGCAGTTCAGCTTCCCCCACAGCCCAGTCCTATACCCCTCACACCCACGGAGACACTGTTCCTGAGTGTGCTTTTTAGCAAACTTCCTACAGACAAATCTTTACTTGTTTTCGGGAGAACCTGACCTATGACACTGAGTGACTTCCAAAGCACTCTAGAGTATAAAGGGCAAATAAATATAATCCTTATAGTCCAAGCTAAATAAAAAAATGGAACCAAAAAATTTATAAATGTTATTTTTTAACTGAAAGCATAAAATGACCCAACAGATATGCAGGCTGGGGCAACAGTAGGTTTACAGTTGAGAGTACATGAAACAGTTTATTCTTATATTATTATTTATTAATTATTGTATTATTTTCCATATGAACAACTGTAGATCTGCTTTTGCTCCACTCTGTTTGCCTGTGTGTTAAAATCTCCTTTATTAGAAGACAAAGGCTCTCCAGTGGGTCGAAAATATAAAATCCAGCTGTGTGCTTGTGAGTTATTTCATTGATGTCCACTGAGGTCATTTTGACCTTTTAAAATTAAAATAAAATTGGCTTGAGGTTTTAGTTCTGTGTCCTTAGGGGAGCATAGTGCCCTCCTCCAATACCGCTGCAAATTCCTGGGCACTTACATTCTCCCTCAAACTTCTGTTCACCTCTGGATACTTTGATCTCATCCATGACTCATTGTGGCTTTTTTTCTTTTTCCTTCCACACTCCACACTGCTCCTCGCTGGAGTCCTCTCCTTGATTCTCTCACAAGCACAAGCCTCCCAGGCAAAGCTGTTTATGCTGTTAGGTTGGAGTGGGGGAGATTGTTTTAAATCATAGTAATACAAACAACTTAAAATTGTATCTGATACCCATGGTCTTCAAATTCTTTGATAACTAGACGCTGCTCATCATGGCAGACTCCTGGACAAACACAAGTCCCCTCTCTACAAAGAGCTCTGTGGTCAACTCAGGAATACTTTTCCTCTTATTGTTTGTTAAAAAACATTTGAAGGCTACTGAAAAGTCCAACAATAAGGGGAGAGTTACTTAAATTATGGTAGCTCCACATAATGGAAAACTAGAGAGCAATTTTAACATTTCATTTTCAAAGAATACATAATGGCTTGGTAAAATGTTCTTGGCATTATAAGAAAAAATATTTTAAAAACATAATGTGTACACATAACTGTGATTTTGTGATACAAAATATCTATAATTTTATTTATATTAATTAAAATGATTGGAAAGAAATGCACTAAATTATTAACTGTAGTTTTTAGGTAGTAAGATTAATAACAGCATCTATCTTATTTTTTATACTTCTCTGACTGTTTTGACTTTTAAAAATGAATACATATTATTCAAATCAGGCCAAATAAACAATGCTATTTTGAAACATTTATTGGGATTTACTGTGGAGATTAGAAAAACCTAATTATGCTGGTGGGGGGAGAAAAGAATAGTCATTTATATTAAGTTACTATTTTCTATTCTGTTAATTTTTAACAGGATGGCAAGTCAGAGCCTACTAACAAGGATGGCAATATTTCCCATTGTTTTGCTGAAAATTTGTTGAGAGAGAGGAAGGAGGGCAGAGAGGAGAGAAAGAGAGAGAAAAGGAGAGGAACAGAAAAAGAAAAAAAATTTACACCTGGAAAGTAATAAAAACTATTTCACTCATTCTGTGTTCAGAACTTCACAAATAGTAAGAATTTATATTAAACACAGTAATTTCTATTTGTAATACAATTGTATTAAATATCATTTTGTATTAAATACAAAGGGTGTTTTTATTATTATATGCACAATTGTCTAATTTATTTTTGTATAAATTCTCTATCAAATATTGGTAAATCATAAAAGTAATGCATCCTTTTTAAACTAAAAAAAAATGAATGTTGGTTTTCTAAGAGAACATGAAATCTAAATGACAGAAACAGTCTTATTTACAGTTTGTCAATGGTCTCCCCTCTTAAACGGTAATAATAGTAGTAACTGTCACTAGTAGTTATCAGTGTAAGACCAAGAAAATGCAGCATTCTCCCTGTGCTGACAAGACAGGACTCTCCCTCCACACCCCTCCTCAGTCCTCCATACACACACCCAATCCCCAGTTAAAGAGAATTCCCAGGAACACAACCATGCAACTGTGGGCTGAGATGAACCATCTTACTGTCCCCAGACATGAGGGCACTGACTGCATCCATTGAGATAGGCACTGGTTTCTAATTAATAAGCCAGCATTCGCTGTGAAAACAAAACATGAATGACGAATTGCAACAGCCCTAATGAGGAAGTCTTGTCTTTCATAAAATCTGAAGAAATGGAAAAAGGAAAAGCATTTTTACTAATTGGCTTTAGAGTCTCTTTTCCTCCACCAATCAAAACCTGTTAGGAAGAAGAGGATTTCTTCTTTAGATCTCGTTTTGAGCCAGCAATACCCTCTCCATCAAGGCAGAGCTTGATTGGTTGGATCCAAAGGGGACTGTGTTTCCTAAAGTGGGGTTTGGTGCCACTTGGAGCAGAACCACCAAGGATTTCTTTAAAATACAGCTCCCAGGCCTTCTCCCAGAAATTCTGTCTCAACAGAGCCAAAGTAAATCCTAGGAATCCACCTATTTTAAGTGTCCTGTTGGTTCTTGTGCACATGGAAAGTTGAGAACCATGTAGCAATGCTGTATGATGGCTTTAACAAACTCTTGGCAATTTAGAAGTGTGAGGTAAATTCCTAAGATCCACAGTTCCTGGGACCTACAGAATGTTGTTCTCTCTTTGTCAAATGTCAAAATTTATTAAAGATTTTAACTGAGACAGGAACTGTCTTGGACCTGAAAGAGCAGCTCTCATACTTGTGGGAGGAGATTCCTACAGAATGAACTCTGTTTAGGACTTGGCTGTTTGGTTGTAACAGCATCCCCTTCTTAACTAAGCTCACCATAAAGTTTTTCTTCCATCTTGTCTGAGCAGAACTTGCCTGTGCTCATCATGTCTGCCAGTTCTGGGTGCAATTCTTTTATAAAAAAAAATGTTTATTGCTTTAAGAGTGAGAGGATGGGAGAGAGAGATAAAGAGAGAAACATTGATGTGAAAAAGAAATATCTATTGGCCGCCTCCCATAAATGCTCCAAGCGGAGATTGAACCAATACCTGGGCACGTGCCCTGACTAGGAATCAACCCCAAAACTTTCAGTCTAAGCATTCTTCAACCAACTGAGCCACACTGCCCAGGGCTGCAATTCTTTTTTTTCTTGAATAAATCCTTTTTGTTGACAGATACCTAGTTAATTTTTGTTCACAATTGACACAAAATATCTTGCTTTATGAACTACAATCCTTGGCAAACAGGTGAGAAGGATGGAGACATCAAGATGTCTTATAATCCCTTTCCTTCATCAAGACTGAATTGAAAAGTGGTGCCATATAATAATTATGCTTTTTGTTCCCTTAGTTCAGAATCACCAGTGATAATGGTAATTATTCCCTGGACACATGATTTAATATATATATTTAAAGATAATTTGATATTAATGTATAAATTAATTATCAGGATTATCCATAATTGACTACACACGTGTATGTGTAGGCCCTTCAGCCCCCATACCAGTTGTAAGATCTGGACCATAGTTTTAAAAATACTTGTTTTTAATTATTATAAACACAATACAGAGCTATACAAAATTCAAACATCACAGAAATATTTAAGGTAGAAAGTGAAAATCTACAATAATCCCCAAAGCAAATAATTTCTCTCTGTTTATATAAAACCTCAATGTGTACAGTTTTGTGTATGTGTCCAACTTTTTTCTATATGTAAGGAACATTCTTAACATAAATGGAATTGTGTATAAAGTATAGTGTTACAAAATTTAGCAATACGCATTGAACTCATTTCCATGATACTACCTTCTTCTTTTTATTTATTTTTAAAAATATTTTATTTTTTTAAGATTATTTATTTATTTTTAGAGAGAGGGGAAGGGAAGGAGAAAGAGAGGGAGAGAAATGTCAATGTGTGCTTGCCTTTCATGTGTCCTCCACTAGGGACCCAGCCTGCAACCCAGGCATGTATGTGCCCTGACTGGGAATCAAACCAGCGACCCTTTGCTTCACAGGCCGGTGCTCAATCCACTGAGCTACACCAGCCAGGGCGTACCATCTTCCTTTTAATAACTGGATAGTACTCTGCTAAATGGCTATGTGATGGTTTATTTAGTCATTTGTGTGAGTAATTTTTTCTACATTTTTTATTTATTACAAGCAATGCTGCAAGGAACATACTTCTTCAAACTTAGTCTTCATATTTCTGCATTTGTCTCTTCCTCAAGATATCTTCCCTGACCTCTAAACTAGGTTTTCTTTCCTAATCCACACTCTCAGGGCATCACAGATCTCTCCAATATCACCTGATCTAACTCAAATATTACATGTATTTTTGTGGTTATTTTATTAAAATCTGAGGCTTCTACTAGACTATGAGCTCTGTGAGTTCAGGGGTTTATCAGTTTTTGCTCCCCATTGCGTCCCCAGGGCCCAGCATGGTGACTGGAAAGTGGTAGGCTCTTGTTTTTTAGATAAACTAACATATCTCTTTGTCCATTTAAAAGTGGTTTCTGTAGGACAAATTCCTATAGAAAACTTATTGGAAAGTCTGAACCAAAAGGTATGAATACTGTTTTATTTTTCATAGATTTTTATTTATATTTATAAAAATAGTATTTACTATAGAAAAGCTTCACTTAGCTTTTCTAGTCAAGGAATATAATGTATAAATGTAGTAGTGTTTATTAATATATGATTTCAAAGTTCATATTCATATATTGAGGTTATACATTAGAAATTTTTACTTCTGTGGTATGTAATAAAAGAGTGCTAGGGCCCTGGCTGGTGTAGCTCAGTGGATTGAGCACTGGTCTGTGAAGCAAAGGGTCGCTGGTTCGATTCCCAGTCAGGGCACATGCCTGGGTTGCAGGCCAGGTCCCCAGTGGGGGACACATGAGAGGCAACCACACATTGATGTTTCTCTCCTACTCTTTCTCCTTCCCTTCCCCTCTCTCTAAAAATAAATAAATAAAATATTTTTTTTCAAAAAAGAGTGCTGGAACCATTGCATTAAAGGAGAGCTCCTTGAAGAAGGTGAGAGAGGCCCTGGAGGCAGGGCATTCAAGGACCTTCACCATCTCAACTTTACCTTCCCCTTCAGCCCTGTCTCCCAGTTCTGGGCCCATACAATCTGCATTTTAGCTGTGCCCTATGTTCTTCTTTCCCCATCCACCCTTATTTTTCCCTTCCATTCTACTTTTTCTTATATCTAGAATGCATGTCTCACCAGTCCTACTGTCTTTTCTCTGACAGATCAAATATGGTTTTTATCATAAGGTTTTCAGAATGCCCAAATTGGAATTGATTCCTTTCTCTTGTGTGCTACAAAGTCCTTTCTTCTTAGTACTATCACAGTACGTGCTTTGCAAGGACTTACATTATAGTTATTAGTTAGCCTCCCTCAATAAGATTGGAAATTCTTTCAGAGTGAGTAGATGTTGTGACAGAGAGGTGATAATAGACAGATAGATAGATAAATACTTTTTATAAATGAACCATTTATTATTAACTTATAATAATAATATATTATTCATTTATTGTATAGCAGTGGGGAGATAGATTACACAGAACATCAGAACAGCTGCTTCTCTCACAGAACCTTAGATCCCTGAGCTAACTTTCTGCCAGACCCATAATCTGTTCCTACCTTTTCTTCACAAGATGGCTGAGAACCATACAGATGCTGGGAAAAACCAGTGTAGTCAGTAATATATTTGCTACACGATACGTATGTAGATGATCTGTTCATTTCTTTAAATTTTTGCTTAAAATGACTTATGAAAAGGAAAATTGCCTCCCAAAGCTTCATATTATAATGTTTCTTATTTGAAAGTGTATTTCTTTATATCATGTAAATTTACAAAATTAATTTGTTGGCTTATATTTAATTAGTTCAGGAATGACTCTGTTAAAGTTTTTATAAAATAGAAAACGAGAAGTGAACCACCAAAATTTCTTAGATGTGTAAAGTTGGAATGCCTGGAAACATTTAATATCAACAACAACAAAAAACATTTTCAAGAAAGAGAGTGACCTAGTACCATGCAGCTATAGATGAAAGAAGCCCCTTTAATTTTTACAAATGATCCAAAACCCATCTGGTCAGTTGGAGACTCTTGTTTGAGCCTTTCTATCAGGAGCAGTGACCCAATAAAGAGCCTCAGGAAAAATAGTCCCCGAAGAGACACCAGTTTACCAGGTATAGTATGACTCTGTGGGCCCTATTTTGTGTACAATATGAAGAAATGGTAATATCAGTATATATATTATTTTTATTCCAGAATATGCACCAGGGTGTGACTGCAGATCGATTATTAAAATCAATATCTGATTATTAAAATCCCTTTCTGTCATACTTGCCTTCCACATCTGTTGGTCAAGTGACTGGGATTTGCTCATGCAGCCTTCAGATTATCTTGTTTTGTGCCTCTCGGGACATTCATACACTGTATAGAAAAAAAAACGAGGTTCATATTGTAATAAATCCACCTTTACTAAATGTCAGAGCTCAGAGAATTAATGTAGTGTACGAGTGTGTTATCTTGTGCCTGAACTGACAGAACACACACTCGGGCCTTTTCTTCCATTCACATGTGTTTAATGATGCTTCAGCTTCGTCATCCAGAAACTCATTTTGCTTCACGAGGACAATCAAGCTACTGCCCATTTGTTCCTTTATCTCTTTCTACAGTAAATTCTTCTAGTAGAGCCAAAAGAAAAAAAATCAAAACTATGACCTTTTCAATATACTACTTGAACCAAAGTTCAGGATAAATGAAGAGAAATATTCAGATACATCTGTGGCACACAAACATTTGCTGAACTTCCTTTAAAAATACGGTTTCTTGGCCTGAACTATCTATTTTCTATGGGTGTAGACAAAGTAGTTTGTGTGTATAAAAAGTAGTAAACAGAAAGTATTAATAAAACACTAGCAAATATATTGTGCAATAAATTTGGGGTTTTCATTTTAAAAATCAACAAAGCTTCTGTTTTCATAGAAGACACTAGAACTATCAAACGTATTTATCCTATTTTCAGCATGTGACTTTTCCAAAGACAGTGAACACAAAAACAGGGCTCTTTCAGCTTAGACTGCCGCAATTCGTCTGCATGCTCAAGGCAAGGGGCCTTTTCCAAACAGTCATTACATTGTTCTTTCGGCAATCACACACTATAACACTTTCCAATTGTTTCCACAGAGTCAAAGGGAATCATCTAATAGTAATAGCCACAGGCAAAGCTGGCAGCTCCCCCGGCATAAACACATTCTTTATAGGTTCTCAAGGGGAAATGCAAAAATAGATAAGGGAGGCCAAATTATTACAGGTTATTTTGACCGAGCTTGAGATGTAGGTAGCACTTTCCAGAAAATTAGAATCAACTAAAATAGGCCCTTTTCCTCAAGAGACTGAAATCTATGCTGCCAACGCATGTATTTATTTAGTCTTGCTCTAAACTGCCCTTTTAGAGTGTCTTTCGACACATCCAGGAATGCCGAGATTCCTCAGAGCCCAAGGAGAGACAAAGTGGCCTGTTCTGAGTCCTTTTGTGGCTTGATAGCAGTTCAAACACCACTTTCCTTCACACTATTTTCTAATTCTTTCCATCCTATCTGCTACCTTTCCATTAAGAGGATGAAAGTGGGATGTAACCTCTTTTTTCTTTCAGTTACCCACCTGATCAGATCAATGTTGGGGGGAAAGAGATGCTGTGGGTGGGGGAGAATCACGCACAGAGTCCACGTTTATGTCAGTCATAGCCACTGAATCGACCCAGTCTGATGTGGCTAACTGTGACCTCTTAAGTCTTCATGAGGGCACAGAACTGATGTAATCAATTGTTAACATCATTAGCGTTCTTTGGGCCCAGGTCATTATTAGGCTTCAAGTCTCTATATTCATTCTCAAAAGAAAAACAAGAAAAAGAATCACAGGTTGCATTTTGGCATCTCATTCTTTACTTGTCTGTTTATAAACTGTCATTACACCTGCCTGCTCCTATTCACCCACAGAGCTTGGCCAGCACAATTTAACCCAATGATAAGGCAAACTCAGACTTAAGCAATGTCAGTGTGGCTAAGAAAGGGACAACTGTGTATCTGACCCAGGAAAAACCTAGAATAGTTTTTCCTGGGTCAGACGTTTGCCAACAAAGAGAAGAAAGGGCCAGTTAATCTTCATAAAGCCAGTGTTATTTCCCTGGTTTTACTTCAGCAGCACTGGAATTTAGTGGTATTTCTTACACTGTATTATTGTAGCTGCCTATTTACTTATTTGTCATGCCTTGTCCTTAAGGGAGTGTCTATCACATAGTAGTTGCTCAATAAACATTCCTTAATTGAAATAAATTAAATCAATCTAATCTAGGAAAATTAGAAGCCCAGAATCAAATGTTTATTTTGGTTCACAGTTGTAGCTAAGAGCAAGTCAAGTTTTATCTGCTGAGAGTATACAGTTTTCTTTTAAAATAAAATGTCTACTATCTTACTTTAATTAGCTTGATAGAATTTTCTGTCTCTGATGATTCTGACACTTCATGAATATCCAAAGAGAGAAAGAGAAGAAAAAGTTACAGAATGGTTGGTATTCAACAATTTCTAATTAGAGTATTTTTCAGAGTTAGCACACATATTTTCAAACTTTGTTCACAACTCTGGGAAAATCGAAAGACAGAATGGTATATGATCAAGAGGTGCAGGCAGAGGATGTGGGTTTAAATTTGGTTTGGACATTTCCCCACTCTCCCCTAACTTGACTCAAGTTACTAAACCATCCAAAATTAAGAAAACACCCTTAGTTTCTTCACTGATGAAATACAGATAGTGTTCACTTCACACTTGTTTTTAGGACTAAGTGAAATAACGAGCAAATAAATTCAGATGGCAGATAGGTGAATGTATGTAGATGCTTTAAAAATGTTTGTTAATCCCAGGCAATCATCCTTTTTTTCCTTGTTTTTAAGTGGTACTTTTCTTTCTGGGATTGTTCACAACATGCCATAAAATAATTTTCGATATAATGAGTTATTTAGGTAATTATTATCCTTTTCATGTTATAAATGGAACAATATGCAGACCTAGACAATAAAGTTGTGTTTACTTGAGATGATTATGCCAATCATACAGCATAACTTGGGGGTCAAAACATATTTTCTCTTTTCTACAAAAATACATTTACAGAGAATTTTTGTGAGAGATGATTGTCTTCTTACCCAAATAGCTGATTGAATCACACAATCTTGCTGAGATGCATCAGAATGACAACTGTCGTTCTGAGATCTAAGATGTTGGTATAAAAGTTTTAAACACACATGAGCAGTCACATTTGGGTGTTTCCTGGAGGAAGGACAGCTGATTGACCACCCACATGACACTAGCTCCAATTCACCATTGTCCAAGACACAGCCCACCAACTTGCTCACTCAGAGACTCATTCCTGTCACTAGTCAGGGTCTCCTGGGTTCTGGGGCTGGCTCACTCTGACAGCATCCCAAGGATGAAGTTAATGAACCAGCAGGCCAGTTG
Source organism: Carollia perspicillata (assembly GCA_004027735.1). Lineage (NCBI taxonomy): Eukaryota > Metazoa > Chordata > Mammalia > Chiroptera > Phyllostomidae > Carollia > Carollia perspicillata. Next base: position 10,532 of record PVKM010004955.1, read on the forward strand.
GTTCATTTATAATGAAAGATACAGTGTGTGGGTAAAGCAGATACTGACCACCAGTTTCCCCCAGTCCTGTGAGTGAGCCTTTTAGAAAACCAGTTTGTGAGAACTTTGCCTTGTAAGCCTAGAATCAGAACAAGAGAAATTAGTTGTACAATTCAAATGTTCAAACGGCTTTGATCATTGGGTCCTGTCTATTTAAGTTAATTTTTTTGTTGCCTTCCAACATTCCAGGTTAAAGGAAACCCTTTTAGGCATTGTTATCAATAACAATCTGGTCTGGGTGTATCATGAATGTTTCAGTGCCTGGGGTTAACAATACCTCTCAAAAATATTCAGCAGCTTATTGGCCAGATTCCACGAGTTTTAAAAAAATGCTGTTTAATTAAAATAGGTGGAAAAAAGTATAGTGATCCAAATAATGCCACCTGATTGCCATGGTCCTTACGTAAACACAATCTTCACCTGCCTGGAGCCGGGTAGGATGAGGTGCTACAAACTGCCCACCTTCAGTCTCTTGCCCACCCTGTGGCTAGAGAGGTGGGCCTGATGAAGGGGGTGGAGGGGTGGGAGAGAAAAGGCAAGTGGCCAGACAGGGCCTGGGTGAACTGTGAGCACCTGTGAGTTAAGATGACCTGTCTCCATTACTTGACAAGAAACCAAATGGTGTCAATTGCTCAGTTTCACTTTGTTTTAGTTTCCATTCTCACTTGGTTTTTCTACTTCCTCAGTAAATGGTTAGTGGTAGCACTCTAAAGGGCCATTTGTAAATAATATGTAAAACCTGCTAGCACAGGCCTTCAGGATGACAGAGTCAGTCCTCTGAAGGACAGTGACATTTCTTTACACATATAGATATTTTGTAATAGAGTCCTCATCTGAAATGAGTTTGTAGTCAGTTTTGAACTATATTATTTAACAAAGTTTTCTTCCTTTTCTTTCTTCCTTCCTTCCTTCCTTCCTTCCTTCCTTCCTTCCTTCCTTCCTTCCTTCCTTCCTTCCTTTCTTTCTTTCTTTCTTTCTTTCTTTCTTTCTTTCTTTCTTTCTTTCTTCTTCCTTGTTTCTTTCTTTCTTTCTCTCTGAAATCTTCATTTACTATTCTGTTCTGTGTCTAGTCTTTGGAGCTGCAAAAGCAAGACCCACAGTTAGCTCTCCCCTTTGCAGCCTGCTTGTGGCACATAAGCTCTGTCCCTGCATGAATCATGAGAAAAGCAAGAATATAGCACTTACTAATGTATTTTGTTTACTGAGAAAGGCAGTCCTTCTCAAACTATGCTCTCAGAGAATATTGATTTTCTTTCACAGAACCAAGCTATACTACTCATTTAACATTAAACAATGATGACTTTTTCACAACTCAAAGAGAAATTTAAGTTAATGGTGAGTGTTTTCTGTATTTTTTACAGTTGATTTTTTCTTACATTTGTTTGACTCTTGCTATAAATTGTATATAGGCCTTATTTGTCTGTAAGAGGCAGTATTTAACACAAAAGCCTATATTTAGTCCCTCCATATTTACTCTGTAAATATTGCATTAATATTCCATGGAAAGGTTCATGGCTTCCAGATGCTCTGTTAAATGAAAATATTTGAGAACCACTGTTATGATTGACAAAAAACATTTGATTGGGCTCTGATTTCTATTTCTAATAATATAATATGTATTTTACAGCAAAGCATAAATTAATACTCTCAATACATGTTTACAGGTTTTCTCAATCTACATCACTGCTTTGTAACAAACTCTTTTTTTGTTTGTTTATTATTTTTAACTACGACTAACTATGTAGTTTCTTTCCTGTTGCGTTGATGGGTATCTGTTACAATTTAGGTTTCAATTGCTCCCTTAAGAACGCGTTTGTCATTTCTTCCCAAAGAGACCACATTTGGCCTTTCCAATAATACCTTGCCTCCCAGCTCACTGCAAAGACTCAGTAAGTGGCTGGCCTTCCCGTGGGATGAGCAGTGGTTTGCATTAGAGATTTGGCTCTAGCTCAGTGATTCTCAAACTTGTCTGGAATCACCTGGGAAGCTCTTAAAAATCCAGGTTTCCAGGCAGCACTCCTGACCAATTAAATCAGAATTTCAATATGAGATCCAAGTAGGATCTTTTTAAAAGCTCTCCTGGTGATTCTGGATGTCAGCCAAGGTTATAAATCACTGCTTTACACAGAGATCTTACCTACATATTAAAACTTGCCTCCCATGGAATTCTCTGATATATGATGATTCAAAGAGATAAATTTTCTTTACTCATCCTCCTAAATAAAAATCTAAATAAATAAAACAAAGCAGTTATTAAGGCAGAGTTCATGGGATTTCTTCCTGCTCATTCCCTACATTTTTCTTTTGAGAGTCAGCTCTCCAAACTTAGAATAAAAGACCAAAGTAGGTTAAAAAACAGCAATGAGTGGTCCCTGCTATCTTATCTCATGGCCTTTTCCATTAGTTCCTAATGTTAACTTTGCATATTTTGTGACCAAGGATGTTGTAAAAGCCCTTTGCCACTTTTTTCTATGAGAATTAGTGATTACTGTGTAGCTGTGGTTCTTCATTCAACTTCCTTCAGTCTGAATCAAAAGTCCTATGCATTACTTGAAATCTAAAAACTTTCACTGTTATTCATCCAAGGCAGTGCAAACTCTAAACTTTTCATAAACGATGATTAGCCCTTATTCAATCATGCATCTCAGTGTCAAGTGGAGTACCTGCCTCACAGCCATGGCCATTAAATGAATCAATTAGTTAAACAATTAATAAACAAATGGACACATGCTGGGATGTAGAGAGCTAAGCACTTACTGAAATCAAATCAGGGAGAAGGTCACAGATAAAAGCAGATGGTGCGTACTTCTAACATGTGCACAATTATCAGGGAAGAAATCAAAATAAGTGCAGGGAAACATCCAGAATTTCTAGTCAATTGTCAATGGAGGCGATTATGAAGAGCTATACATGAACATAGTTACATAACCACAAAAAGCTGAGAATGATGAAAAGCTAAAGAGTGATATGCATAAATTGAATTACATAATTTCATAAAAGATGGAGATAGCTGGCTTAAAGCCGTTGAGAAAGCTCCATAGACTCAAGATAAACCTTCGGATCCTGGCAGGATTTAGAAATGGACAGAGAAGGAAGAGCGCTCGGGACAGTAGGATGGCAGAGGCAAAGGACTGGCATTGGGAATGAATGTGGGGCGTGCAGAGGCAGCAGTTCCTTGTTGGAGCAAAAGCTTGGTTAGCCGAGCTGGATCAGAAGTTTCGTGGTGGAGAAAATGGCATTTGGATTTTATAGTCTTTGGAAGATGTGTGTATATCTGTGTTTAATAGTATGCTGATATTTGAGTTTCACAATAATTTTTCTAGTTGAGAGGACCAGAAACAGGAATCAATTTATTATTACAATAGCCTAAGTGATGAGCATGTGGAAGGAAGTGAGTATACACAATAAGACTAAAAAGAAAACGTATGACAGCAAGAAACATTTAAGACAAAGAACCTATGGGACTTCAGGACTGATGTTCTCTATGAAACAGAGGAAGGGGAAGAGGCAAAGATGATTCCAAGTCCTGGCCCAGTGGCTCAGGTTGTAACATTGTCCAGTACACCAAAATGTTGTGGGTTTGATCCTTGGTCAAGGGCACATACCTAGGTTTTGTGATCAGTCCCAGGTGGAGGCACAGATGGGAGGCAACTGATCGAGGTTTCTCACATTAGTGTTTCTCTCTTTCTCTCTGTCTCTCTTCCGCCCTTCCTCTCTCTCTAAAATCAATAAAAATATCCTTGGGTGAGGATTAAAAAATAAAAATAAACAAACAAAAGATGATTCCAAGTTTTATGATCTAAATGGCACTCACCAAATTAGCAAGGAGACTGAGGGAAAATACAGATCTCCCAACATTCTAAGGCAGCGTGTAAAATCCTTTTGTTAGTACTATAATGGCAATCTCAGCTAAACAAATGGGAAATAAGGGTCTGTTCATTTCAATGATCAAATCTTAAGAGGATATATCAATTGCTAAGGTAAATTTAAGCAGACATTTTATGTAATTTATTCTCAGAAGCATAGATCTACATTATTTTCAATACAATTAACTTTTAACTGAAAATATCCATTCCGATGTCTGACAAGCAGTCTAACTTTATCAACAGAAAGATTTTCAGTAGGCCAGTCATGTATACAACGCATTCTGACTATTCATATCATCTCTGAATTTAGAGACCAGAGTCCATTTTTAAGTGATTCAAATAAAACACAGTCAGAAGTTGAAAGATTAGTAATACCTTTCTGTATCAAGTGCACATTCTGAATAAATTCCATTTGTTTTAACTCTTCAGATAATAAAATTGATAGAGAGATCAGCATTCTTTGGTGGTGCAATCTGAAAGAAATCCTTTTTAAATACTTCTAACAAGGTTTCCAATGTAATATCACAGCCATCATGAATAACCACTGCTTGAATCACTCAGTAATTTTGGTAGGCAGTGCCAACATCCTCTGAATAAACAGAATGAGCTGAAGTCATTAGAACAGAGTCATATTTTCCCTTATCTGGGCCTTTATTCATTATGCCATCTCACTAGAATTCTTTTCTCTGTGGTTAACTATCCACATTCTACCCACACTCAAGGGTCTGCTCTAATAACATTTCCCTTGCTCTGAAATTCTATTGCATTTGCTGGCTCTTATACCTTCTCTTAGTTCATTCGGGCTGCTAAAACGAAAACCACAGACTAGATAGCTAATAAAAAAAGAAATAGATTTCTCACATTTCCATAGGGTGGAAGTCTAAGAAGATCAAGGTGCCACCATATTGGGTGAGGGCCCCCTTCCAGGTTGCAGACTTATGGTTGTGTCCTCATGTGGTAGAAGGGGGTAAAGGAGCTCTCTTGGGTTTCTTTCATAAGGGGCACTAATTCCATAAAGGGGACCTAATCACTCCTAAAGTCCCCACTGCATCCCCAGTAGCATCACCTTGGGGTTAGGATTCGTTATATGAAATTTGGGCGGACATATGCACACCTTAGCACACTTCATTTAGACTTGTCATTTTCTATGCTTATTACTTGTTTTCTCAGTAGTGACTGTGGAAGAATCTCCCTGCAGGATAGAGGAACAAGCCAAATGATGCCTCTTCTTGGAAGTACCAGATAGATCCAGGAGTTGGGACATTCTACTGTTCAACTGGCCTTCTGTCTTTAACAAGACAGTACCATGAAAAAAGAGAGTGTGCTGTATGAAATAATAATCTATGTTTATGTAACAATCAGGTAAATTTCATGGTTTTGGGTTAAACCTTGTTTGGACACCCCAGGTATGAAGGACATTTTGAGGACAATTGGGGAAACTGTAATACAAACAGGATGTTAGGTGAGAAAAAAACTGATGAACATAAAATTTGGAGATTGATAACTGAAAAAAAAACAACTAACAAGGCAACAATAATAGTGTCATTTCCTACAAAAAGATTTGGAAGGATATATACTAAGAATTATCCAGTGGGCAATGGTATTAAATCTTTTTTCTATCTTCTTTTTGGCTTCTCTGCATTTTCTAATTTTCTACAATGTATATATACTAGTTTTTTTTTTATAACAAAATCTTTTTCAAGAGAGAGAAAAATCTCCCTGTGCTGCCAGCTGATCTGTCCCTGCCTCATATCTACCTCTGCTCCCTTGTTACATATCGATTGCACCAAGATTCTCCCAGGGGCCTGGCCAGAGACCTGGGAGAAATGCCAGGAATCTCACCTCCCCTCACCACCTAAACTTTCTGCAGCCTGTCCACTCCTCTACTCTTCTACCATTGACATTGACCCAAGACTGATTATCTTTTACCAATCTCCCTGTCTCTGGTCAGGTTCTCTTCTCCATCAGCCCCCAGAGTGACCTATCTGAAATGTCAGTTTAGCAGTATCATTCTCTTGCTTTAGGTCCCTCTGTGGTTCCATGTCCACTACAGGATATAGTCCAGGCTCTTAGTATGGAATACAGATCTCTTCAGGATGTGGCCCTCGGGGATGTCCCTCCTCATCCCTTGCCTCACACTGCCCTAAGCTCCAGCATTAACAACCTGCATGTAGTTCCCTGCACACATTGTGCCCTTTCATGCCTCGCTCCTGTTCCTAAGGCTCATCCTTTCTGTATTGAATATCCCTCTCTTCGTGCCCTTACCCCCATGCATGGCAAATGTCTATAATCCTTCAAGTATTATTCCTCCAACAGCCTTTCCCTAATAGGCCATGGCACTCAGGCTGAGTGTCCCTCTTTCTTCATTCAAGGCACTGTGCACACTGTTACACCCACTGCTGTTGCACTCACCCAATGTACTGAAATCCTCTGTCTGTGTGTCTGCCTATCCCTCTAAACTGGAGGTTATTCCTGAGAAGTCACTGGGAAGTGTCTTATTCTCAGATGTCATAGGTATACAATACATATTTGAAAAGCTGATCTGAATGGGGCCATGGTCAGTATGAAGGATCAGTGGCAGGTTTTCTCTCTCCTGCTACCTGCCTCCACTTCCTACAGCATGTCCAAGGAGCAGTGCCAGGACTGCAGATTGGAAGCCAGCCCACAGAAGAAATAACACCCACCAAGGGAAGATAATGGCTATCTCTGTGCTAGGCTGGGTTGGGAAGTCATTGGAAAGCTACCAGCCACCTGGGCTCCAGACGCCCTCCCGAGCCAACCCTGGAATGTGGTTCTTTCCATCTGCCTTCCTGCTTTCTAGACATTAGTTTTTATGGCAGCAGATAGACACAGATTCACTAAGGCCTTCAAAGAGTATCTTCTCCAAAACTTGACCCACTTTTTTCAACCTTCCTAGTTTAGTCCCTACTGGGCAGCACAGACCCTGCTGACCAGTTGCTCCCTGGTCATTGCCTAAGCCTCACTAAGACAGTAAGCTTTGTCTTTGCAACGTCATAAGCTCCCCAAGAATAGGGCCAATACATCTACAGGTCCTTGTGTTCTAATCACACCTAGCTCAATGCTATGCATGTAGTAAGTTTCAGCCCATCTTTGTGGATTCATTGAATATTATCCTTCAAGCCATACCATTTTGTGCTCTATTTGCTAACACTATTTTTTAACATTTCAAGAACAGCCCTTATCCTAATCATTGGTTAATCATAAAGATATTATGATTAATATCTTTAACCATATCTCCATCTTTGGATGATCTTAAAGACTACTACTGCCATTCCTTTCCATCTACACTTCCTCCATTAATTCATTTCTTCTCTGATTTGCTTCTTAAAAATATTTTGAGCACAGTTTAAAGTATCTTTTGCCAAAATCACACTGAATCATCTATATTCTAAAAATATGCATCTTTAAATTATTTTTAATCGCCTTCAACTGGATTATTAAATTCTCTTTTTTCTTCCAAGTTCTGTAGTTGCTGATCCATTATCTCCTATGCTCCACTGATGGAGAGAAGTCTTAGGCTAAGCTGGCTTTAGTTCTTTGGGAAGTAGCATCCTTCTAACCCTTCTTTTCTCCCACCCCATGGAATGATAGACTGTCAGGCTGTCAGCCATATGGTCAGGCTGGGGCCTGGATTTTTCCAGCTAGAGTCCTCTGAGACCCAGTAGACCATTCAGCTGCTGAGAAGAGACAATGTGAGGGCCTGAAGGACAATTCAGGGACCAAGGCAGGGTTCTGGGAGCCAAATACCTCAGGGTTCAGAATAGGAGAGCAAGTGAAAGTAGGGCAGAATCTGAACAGGATCAGAGAGGCTTCTGTTTTTTCATTTCAAAACCAGAAGTATGTGATGTAAGATTGCATTAAAAGAGCTGGTGCTGGAAAGATAAGATACTCTCTCAACTTAAACATTTAACTATAATATGTAGCTTGTTTTTTTTGCTGTCTTTGAAACATGGATAGTATATCTTTTCTCTTACTGTTCCTTACCTCCACCCCATTCATGACCACTCATCTTGAATCTTGTTCTTAGATTTGTTTTCAAACTAGAGAGGAAATATTTTTAGATTTATGAAAGATTTTTTCTATTCACTTTTTATTGTTATTTCTGATTCCATTTGCTGTACTTCCCCCCCCCCCAATAACAATAGTTTATAGATTGGCAGCTCTCTCTACCTTCCTCTTTATTCAAATTATTTGCTTCCGAAGAAAAAACCTCGGAGTTAGGCAAATTACTGACTTTTTAAAGATTTTATTTATTTATTTTTAGAGGGAGAGGAAAGGAAGACAAAAGAGAGGGAGAGAAACATCTATTGGTTGCCTCTTGCAAGCCCTCAGTTGGGGACATGGCCCAAAACCCAGGCATGTGCCCTGGCTGGGGATCAAACTGGTGACATTTTGGTCTGCAGGACGACGCCCAACCCACCAAGCTATACCAGTCAGGGTGAAGTTAGACAAATTCTTTAGATGGAACACAGAAAGCACAAACTACAAAAGGAAAATTGATGACTGGAATTCCATCAAAATCAATGTTTGCTTTTTGGAAAACACCATTAAAAATGAAAATGCCAGCCACAGATAGAAAAGAAAACATTTATAAATCATACATCTAACTAAGGACTTGTATCCCAAATCTGAAAAGACTCTTAAAACTAAATAATAAATATACAAACAATCTGATTAGGAAAATGGGCACTAAAGTAGACTAGACATTTATGAAAGAAAAATATTTTAATGACCAACAGACAAATGCAAAGATGTTTGACATCATTGGTCAGTAGAGAGATATGAATTCCCTTCATAACGAGATGCACTACACGTTCACTAGAATGACTAAAATTAAAATGACTGATAATACTGAGAATGTAGTACAACTGGAAACCTCATATACTGTTAATGAAATTGTAAAATGGCAAACCACTTTGAAAACAGTTTGACTGTGTCTTTAAAAGCTAAGCATACACTTACCATGTTTGTACCAGTTTATCAACATTACCAACATTTTCATTCCTAGGTACCTACCTAAGAAAAACAAAACATACATCCATATAAAGACTTCCACATGAATGTGCATACTAGCATTATTCATGACAATACCCCAAATGGAACCAGTCAAATGTTTATTCCTAGAGAGACAAAATATGGTATATCCATACAAAGGACTCATACAATAAACTGCTAAAATACACAACATGAATGAATCTCAAAAACATCATGCTAAGTGAAAGAAGCCAGACCACAAGAGTGAATACTGCATGATTCCTCTGATAACATTTCTATAAAACACAAAACTAGAAAAACAGAAAGCTGATCAGTGGTTTCCTGGGACTAGGGGCTGAGTCCTAGTGATGGAGATTGAGTGCAAAGAGGCACAAGGAAGTTTTGAGGTGATGAAAGCATTCTAAAACCTGATTGTGACTGCACAATGGTATACATTTACCAAAACCCTTCAGACTGCATGCCTACATTAGGCAATTGTGTTGTGTGTTAGTTATATCTCAGTGATGCTGTAAAAAAATTTTATCTTTGCCTTCTAAATAATTTTCTTAAACTAGACATTTACACATGATTTCATTTTCCACAGTTAGGTGGAATAATATTTTTATGGCTTTCAATTAAAGTTTTGCTTTAGTTTGCGTGTGTGTGTGAGTGCGTTTATTTCCAAGATCCTCTTTTATTGATAACTAAAGAAATATTAACTATGTTTTCCTTCTGTTTCATGAGCAAATCTCTTTAATGAAGGAGGGATTTTTCTTTAAGCATTTATAAACTTGCTGATGAATTTATTCACAGTTCCATTCATATTCTACTTCCTCATTTTAGAGTATAATCTGTTGTACTTTAATGAACATATTGGGAAGCCTGGAAAGCTGGAGGGGAAGGCTCAGGGTACATAAAGGAGAGGGTCTGTGGAACTGTGGAGTGGGCTGAGGGCTTTGCACACAATCCCACTCCAAATGTGGACAACAGGAATTTGAGCTGTGGTCCAAGAGCAAGAAAGCAGGGCAGCACTGCCCAAGCCCTGATCACTGGGCAAAGAGAGCAAGGACTGGCTCTGGCTGAGGAAAGCTCAGACCTAAGGGGGAGAAGAGGCTAGCAAGGGCGCCAGGTCGGCTGTAGCTGTGCCTAATCTTCCCAGGAGGGCAGAGCACTGGAGAAACGCCTACAGAATCTGGAACGGTTTCAGTGCTTCTGATTCTCACAGTGGCTCCTGGAAATTCTCTCCTTCATGAACAGACCTTCAGGAGGCTGGGAGAACAGGCTCAGCACTTTCACAGGCTCACCGCCCTTCTGCTAGTCCTTCCGGTTATCATTCCTGAAATCCCTAAGCAGCATTCCTTCCTTCACGAGCTCTCAAGATGCAAATGTGCCTAAGGAGCTCTGGTTTTCAAACAAAAAGAAAATGAGAAAGCTTCTTTAGGTTTCTAAACAAAATGTGCCATGGTTCTTTTCAGGTGGACACTATATTCTTAATAGGTAGATAATGAAATAATTAACTTTCCAAGTTGCATGTTAAGAGTAACTGCTATTAGAAAACCCTTGTTAAAGTCTAATTCTTCTCTTCTAAAATCAGTTCTCACCCTGCTTTCTACCTCTTTTCTCATTTCTTCTATCAAATAATTGCTTGTAGCACCCCCGTACAGGTCTGTCCATTGAGTTGTTCCCCCTCTGCAGTACAGTGACCACGTTAAAGAGAACCTTTGCACTTCCAATAGCCTCCAGGACTGCCTTGCCCCCAGTGACTGACTGTTCAAGAGCTATTGTTTAGTTACACTTAATTGAGGCAGGATAAGCATTTTGGAGAGGCAGTGGGACAACAAGGATGCCAAAGCCTCTCAATAGACCTTCAAGTGTAGGTGGAAAGGGAGAGATATGAATGTATTAGAAGATAATTCCAGAAAGTAGTAGGGAACAAAGCACCTAAAGGACAAATAGGCTCTGAGAGAGTCTTATGAAAGATGCAGCATCTGCTGATAACTATAGAAAGGAAGAGACTATTATTATCCGAAGACTCAAAAAGACTGGCAGATTGGTCTGGCCCAACGCCAGGTGCACGAGATGATCTGGCGAGGATTATCAGAGCTCTTCTGTTAACGCATGGATCACATGTGTGCTGAAAATGTGTTCTTTCTCTGGGATCGAGGTGACAGACAGCCACATCACATGCCACCCCTTTTGACACCCCGCTTTCAGCCAGCCAATACACCCAATCATCACCCAGTCTGTCTCAGCCGTGTGCTTTCCCCAGCCAGCTGAACAAAATATTTTCAGAATGTGGAATGTAAACAAGGTTCCTACTGCTAGCAATTCTGTGTCATTTACTTGTGGTTTATTTTATTTTACTTTAAGTCACATTTAAAGTCAAAAGATTGCCAGCCTGCGTGCTGCATGTAAACAAATCAGAAATATAGATTAGAATTGCAACTGATTGGTTAGCTGTGAACGCATCTGTGTAAATGGAAGAAGGGGGGAAAATCTATTATGCTCCTGGGATTTCGCTTCTCCACAGGAAATTCAATTGTGAAAAAGGCTTTAAAAGCAATGACTCTAGTCATCTGTTTCCTACACACTGGCTACAGTAAATGCTAATAGAATACCTAGGCAGAACCTCTGCAGTGCTCACGTGACACAGCTTCACAAAGAAAAACAGTGAGCGGTTCTGAGAGGAGAATGAAGTCCTACAAATGAGTTTGTATATGGTGATCACAAAATATGTGTCTCTCATGCTACTGAAGATGTTTTTCAAGAAAACACAATTTTCCAGTTGCATTATTTCTGGCCGTTTGAAGTACGCGTCTACAGTGTATGCTCCTAAGTGATAACGGCTCTGTGGACCTTCTGGTTCTCACTGAGAATCCAAATCAAAACTTGCCTTCTTTTATAAATTTCCTCTGAAACATATTCTGTCTTCCAACTCCATAGGGAGCTAAATGAGGCATAAGAATTTCATTACTTACCCACTGGCCTATACGATTGATGTTTTCCTGGCTCAGTGCCATGAACTATACAGTTTCTAAAAATTCATTGACACTTTAGAGTTACCACCCTACCTACCTTTTTTATATTATTGGAGAGCTGGTAAACTAACATGAAAATTAGCTAAATTATTTATGTCTTTGAATATTTCATGGTATCTTCTGAATCGTGGTCAAGGTGTAATCCTGGGTCACAGATGGGTCAGGCAGCAGGGGATATCCCTCTGTGAGCCTGCCACATTCTTCTGTTGCTTCACCCTCCTTCACTCAAAAGTAATTGGTTTCCAGCTCACCCAATTAGTCTCATCTCACCTTCTCAAGTGATACCAGCTGCATCAGACCACAACAGAATCTCCGTCAGAACAAAGCCCCGTGGAATCAACATTGTGTGCTCCACAGGATTAGACACCTGGAGGACTGCGGGAACAATCACCTTGAACCACAAATTATTTGGACCATTTGGCAAAAGGAAAAGCAACTTCCTCTATCAGGCAAGATTTTTAAAAAGTTTTCTTCTGAGAAGGAGAAATGGATACCTCAAGAATAGGGATTTAAATCAAGCTGGAAGATATAGGAGAGAATAATCCATGTTTTGAGTCCAATGGCCCTACCTACAGATTTTGTTTCCACACCCAACCAAGTACACTGACAAACAAGTGAAATTTCATTGTTATCAAGAAAAGCCCCTAAACCAAGTAGAACCCTCCTCCAGTGTGACAGGCAGAAGTTTAGTCTTCCTGTACATTCTTGGTTCTTCTACAAACATAAATTTCAACTCAACTGCAATTCATTTGTTCTGAAAACAAATCATTTCTGATCAGTTATGGAATAAGTTTTTTCATTCTTGTAAGTTTACTGTGCTATACTTTTCCATATATTCTATATCCAGGATGTCTTATTTTTCATTACATACACCCTTTTTAATTCTGTATAGTACTTACATGGACAATATGGAAATCTGACTTTAATTAGGCATCCACTTGAAAGCCACATCTTGAACATTTCAATGAGAACTGTTTTCATTGTGAATAATTCTTACTGAGAGAAATCTGTCTTAATCTAACTTGAATCTCCTTGATTTAAATTAAAACCATGCTTGCCCATTTCATTATGGAGAGAAACATTTATTTCCCCTACTCATAACTCCAATTATCTCATGAACAGGGGCCATCTATCTGCACCTCTTCAAAGGGTGATGGGGAGAAGCTTGACAAGCATTAGGCCATGTTTCACCCATACAAAGGGTCACTATGTTCTCTCAGGCCCAAATCCTCCCTTCCTAGATAGACCAGAAGGAACGGTGCTCCCTTCTGTCTCCTATCCACTGAGTGTCCCTATGTGCAGTAAAACTGCCCCCTTTACCCTAGAGGCTGGAAATCTTCCCAGAAAGGAACCAGGAGTCCTACTTTAGCCACAGACAGGAATCATGCTCTCAAACAGTATCTCTCACTGGGGATGGGAAAGTAGGGGAGGAGAGTCATTCATGTGCTGGTTTTAGAAAGTGTGTCTATTGGTTCCCATCAGTCAGGTCTTAATTGAGTGCATATGCCGGAGGCTAGGGGTGATAGAAGTCTTTGCTTTGCCATGGTCTAAATGTTTGTGTCTTCCTCCAAATTGATATGCTGAAGTTCTAATGCTTGATGTGATATTAGGAGGTAAGGGTCTTTGGAAGGTGTTAGGCAATGAGCTTGGAGCTCTCGTGAATGACATTAGGGCTCTTATGAAAGAAACCCCACAGAGCTTCTTTGCCTCTTCTGTCAAGTGAGGATACAATGAGATGTTTGCGACCTGGAAGAGGGCCCTTGCCCACAATGTTAGCAAGTTGATCTCAAACTTTCAGTCTCCAGAGGTGTGAGAAGTAAATTTCTATTGTTTATAAGCCACCTAATAAGTGGTACTTTAGTTTTAGCATCTTGAATGGACTCAGGCTCCAACAAGGAGGTGTATGTAAGACTTGTTTTTATATGTAATTGTTTAACATGCAAAATAAGGCTGTCTGCAGTTATAAGCCAACCACTTAGAGGATCCAAACATGAACACGCCCTAGTCTATAATCCTCAAAAGTTTCCAGTTTTATCTTTGTTGGTGAAACAATTCAAGGGACCTTACCATTTCCCTTATTTCTAAGATACTAATAATTTTATAGCTTCTAAACTGTGATTCAGAGAGTGCACAGAGTACTCTACTAAGGTCCCATCAAAATGAAATACTGCTTCCTGATCTTGCAGAGTCAAAGCTTTGTACCTGTGGTAAGCTTTAAAAATAGCATCTTTGTCTAAACAATGGGCACCACATTGGCTGTTCAAGTAGCATTTGCAAGTGTGTCCTCCTCTTGGCTGTTCATGTAGCATCTGTGAGTGTGTCATGCTCCCTACCATTCTCACACTTCTAGTGTAATCCAGCTGGGAGCACCTCTCCCTGATTCAAACACATATGTGGCACGCGTTGCAGCACTCAACCATCGTTCTTGCTATTTAGTTAAAGAACAGCACACGGGTCAGGAAGCCAAATTCTCAAGAACTTAGATTAAATGTCTTTGGCTGATTTAAATCTTGGAGCTGCACAGAATTTGGCTTCTTACAATATCTCCGATTTCTTCTTTCAATTTTTGATAAAAATAGGTTGATTTATGTTGACAGTACATTGTGATACTACCCTGTTTCGGCTCCTAAAGCCTTTTTTAAATTTTTCATTTGTTATTTCTATTAGTTTATCCTTGGTTAATGTTCACTCAGGCTGAACTAATAGAGTGTTTAGGATGGATGTCAGAAAATTATTTTTCTCTGTCAAAAGCAATTGGCATTGCCTCAAAAATCCATTGAGGGACTCATAAATAAAATTCAAGATATTTTTGTCTGAAAGAGAACACATAATGTTCACATAATATTTAAATGGAAAACATAACATTCTATTCAATAAAAACAACAAATAATAAAAATGTATACATTGGTTCCATATTATGGACCAGTTAGAACACCCAGAGAAAGAAGAAGAAAAAAATAGGAAACAAAAAAAATTAACAGGGGAGACCAGATCGAGACAGAGACACAGGAAGAAAGCCACACAAACACAAGGAAAATGAGAGACCGAAGCTCAGACAAGTGGAGAACATAAGCTTTAAAGAGTCACAGCAAACAATGCATTTTAACCTGTTACCATTAAACAATGAAAAGTTTTCACAACTAGATAATAAATGGGCTCATCTCAAGTAGGAGTTTGAAAGCAAAAGTAGTAAGTCACAAGACACAAGAGAGTTGCTTTAGGCTGGTTTCCATACATCATGTAACAGCATTTCCCATAAACCTGAGGATAGACTGTGAAAAAGTGGGAGGAATCTCTGAGAGAAAACACAACAGTGATTCTGGCTGCCCCCGCCCTCGACCGCAGCCCTCCCCAGGGGGCAGCCCCCTCCCACTTCACTCTGCTCCGCTGAGAGAGCGCTCCAGGGGCCTCCGGGCCCTCCCCTCTGCAGGCAGCAGCGCAGCGGTGGGAGGCCGAGGCACAGAAGGCGCTGCAGCCAGCCTATACGGACTTGTTCTGCAAAACTGGTTGGTAATCACAACCATTATTAAAAATTAACCGATATCAATGCATAATTAAATGAATTATATTAAAATCCATGGTAATAACTACCCAAACTCATCGTTTCCAGTTATTTTCCTACCTTTCATTTTACCCGTGCTGTTGTGTGTATTCACATTTTTTGCACCTGTATGATGAGAATATCACAACAGTATGCACATTCCTTCCCCCGCATTGAGTGAAGTCATGTTAGTAGCATGATATCAGCCATGTGGGAGTATTCACAACATGAAAACCAGTGAATGTTACAAATTGGGACTTTTTTATTTTTCAGAGAACTAGATGTTGAATGTTTAGCAACACACCACTGAATGGAGAGGAGTGTCAAATGCCTTTGCCAGATTTCCCAGAAAAAAATGAAGCCCTGTAACTACTGCAGTGCAATGAAATGGTAGTATATATTCCATCAACCACTGAGTTATGAGTATAAATCAGTTTTATTCTGTCATAAATATAAAAGTTGCTATTTTTTAGTAAGATAGATAATTAGAACAAAAGGAAAAGACAGGTGTTCTCCTGTCCCAGGCAACCCTTCATGCCTTTCACGTGTTGCCGACATCATGCTGGCTGCTGTCCCTTGGGTCAGAATAAGTCATGTTGCCAAGCCCACACCGAACACGGGTGAGGTGTGAACACCTTGGGACCATTCATGAAATCAATCTGCCATCCAACCAAACCAGAGGTGCTAACATCTTGAGGTTTCCTAGAGTCTCTAGCATTTGTCCAGTATCCTCTCTCTGTGGAATGACAAAGATAGGAACTTTAAAAAGGAAACCACCAGTAGAAATCTATGTGATGTTTGTGGGTGTGTGTGTTAGTGAGGGATGATTTCTGAAAATAAGAAAACAACAAAGAATTTTAACTAATAATAAGCACTATAAGATAATTAGGCACATCCTTCCCACTACACATATCAGCCATTCCTTCTGCACACATACTATCTTATCGTCCAGTTTTTCTCCTTACTTGATAGCTAAGCATATCTAGATAAAGCAATCATTGACTAGATAGACAGAGGGATAGATAATTATTTTCCTGACATAGAAAATATGTTTACTCACTTTATTCTGATAGGATCTAAACAAACTCTCAAAGAGTATTTTTCTTTCTTAAAAATGAAAAACTTAAAAACACTAGACCCATTAGTTCAGGTACTTATGGACCTCAGGAAATCCCCTTTGCTGCCCAAGTACTCCCCAACTTCCCTAAAGCACGGGATACATGTTTAATAATTTTAAGTGAACTTTTCGTGAATGAGAACTTTGCTGCTTGATATCCATCTTGGCTAAACTCAGGCCCAACAAAATGTACAAGCTAGGTGCTTGGGATGGGACCCAAAAAGCTGAGTATCAGAAGCAGAGAGAAAAACTTTGAGAAGGGATATAAAGAGATGTTTTTTAAAGCAACCTTTGATTATTTTAAAATTTAATTTAGCTGAAGTTAATAGTTATCTGACTGGTCTGTTGAGTGATGCGAATTTTCCTGGGGTGTAGGTTGCAGTACTTCCAGAATGCCCTGCGATTGATATGTTAAATGGGGCTGCCAGAAAGGATGCTTTTGTGGTCAAGAAGCTGCAGTTTGGCCAAGTTGTGTTTTAAGGCACTGCGAGGGCACTGTGAGGTTTTTCCAGTTGTGTTATGGGTGGTGGAAGAAAAGCCAGCATTTACTTCGTTCTCAGAGGAAGGGCAGAAGGAAGCAGCTGCAGCTCCCACTTCCAGGACTGCTTCTTCGCAACCCTCACCCTGCACCACCGACGCCCCCCCACCCCCAGCACGCCTTTCAAAATACAGATTACAAATTGGGGACTATATTACATTTTTTCTTTTGAAAATCTTTACATTATTGAATTCTCTTCTGATTTTCCAAAATCTGAGTATAATGGTCCTGTCCTGCCTTTAGTCAATTTCCCAAGTATCAATCATTTAAAAGAGCTACTTTATTCCATAAACTAATCTCATTTTTTGCTCTACCATAGGAAAGAATGTAATCTCAGGTTTCTGATACAACTGACCTTTATTTTTAAAGACTAAGACTAGAAAGTCCTTTTCTTAATAATGCCACCTATATCCTTTCATTCCCTATTAAGAGAGAAGGAACAATTTTCTGAGTTATTTTGGTCACATTTATTCTGAATTCGTTACAATTAAACAAGGAATAATCTGACTTATTTTTTAACTACCTGTGAGGAAAAGGGCTGCATAAGTAAAAAAAATAAGCAAGATTTCAAGGATAATAAATGCCCTACCTAAGATAAGAACTTCCAGCAACTTTATGAGAATACATTTGGTTACAATTAATATAAAAATATAAATACATCACAGATAGGAATGTAAAATGATACAAGTACTTTGGAAAACAGTTTGACAGTTTCATTAAAACTTAAACACAGAGTTACCCTGTGACCCAGCCATTTCCCTTCTAGGTGTCCACTCAACAGAAGTGAAAACATTTATCTGCCCAGAGACTTGCACGCCAATGTTCATAGCAGTATCAGTCATGAAACACAAAGCGGGAAACACTCCAGAAGTCCGCCAGCTAGTGAATGAGCAAATTGAGGTACATCCAAACAACATATCAATAAAAAGGAGAGAACTGCTGATACGTTCCATAACACAAGTGAACCTCAAAAACATTTGTGTTTAATAGATATTAAAATTAATATGTTTTAAAAAAGCATTGGTGCTTAGTGACAGAAACCAGACACATGAGACTATATATTGTATAACTCCATTGATGTGAAATTTACAGAGGAGGAAAACAATAGAAACAGAACACTGATCAGTGGTTGTCTAGGGCAGAGACAGGGGTGGGGATGATCTGCAGATGGGTGTGGAGATGACAGCAGGGTTCTAAAAGTGGGGAATGGTGATGTTTGCACAACTGTATGGATTTACCCAAACTCATCTAGCTGCCACTTAAAATATACGAATTTGTACCACATAAATTATATGTGAATACAGCCATTTTTTAAAAGAACATAT
The DNA here is from genome assembly GCA_004027735.1 of Carollia perspicillata. Taxonomy (NCBI): domain Eukaryota; kingdom Metazoa; phylum Chordata; class Mammalia; order Chiroptera; family Phyllostomidae; genus Carollia; species Carollia perspicillata. The sequence goes on from PVKM010004955.1 coordinate 28,991, forward strand.
CTAATAGCAGGAAAAAAATCTATGATCATGTATTTTACTTCACAGAAGGAAACACAGGGAGAGTCAGCCAGAAACCTTAAAGTTGGTTATCTGTAAGAGGAATGTGGCAGTAAGGATTTGGGAGTGAGGGGCATTTGTACAGATATAAAATGGAGAACAAACTGAAACAAATCAGTCCAGTTAGATTTCAAATGAATAGTATAAGAACAGATAAGAAAAATAGAAAAAGAAAGACCTATCCTAGCAAGTGTACGAGTACAGTATTTAACACTATATACCCTTAATTTGTGGTGCAAAAATGGAACACGGAGGAAATTACAAATGAATCTTGAGCTCTTTTCAATACATTTGTTTTGTGTGCAGGCAAGGATGAAACAATTCTGAAACTATTTCAGATGTGTGATGCAGCTGAGCAAAGAAGTAAACGTATTGTTTGGGGATCCAAGTTTATCACTAGAAAAACACACACATGAATACAGAATAGGAGAAGGTAAGAAAAATCCCTGTGGGGATAGAGGAAAATTAAAATTATCACTGTGAATTCATGATTTCTAAAATTTGTTCACATGTGCATGTATTTATCTATGTATATACATACATGTCTTTGTATATTTATATGTATGTATGTATATGTATAAGCAGCCATTGATTTTCTAGCTCACACAACTGAAAGGTATGAAATGCAAAGATGCCCCAGGAGCAATGAGCACCCCTCACACCCAGATCCTGATTTAATAATTTACCCCGTTATAATAAGCCACGACTCTTCACAGAAATGGCTGAACTCAGGTCTGGGGCAGGTAGGTGCGAGAAAAGACTGGAAAATCTCCTGATCAGATGTTAAGGAGATGTGCAATATGCTAGACAAGGGGAGGGTCACAAATCACATAGGCCAGGACCCAGCTTGTAGGGGCTCCACTGGCCAAATCTGGGAAAACCTGAACACCAAAACAATCAAATACAGTAGCAATTGTTTGAAAGATTTTATTTATTTATCTTTAGAGGGGAAGGGAAGGAGAGAGGGAGAGAAACATCAATATATGGTTGCCTCTCCTGCATCCCCTGCTGGGAACTGGCCTGCAGCCCAGGCATGTGCCCTGACTGGGAATTGAACCGCAGTTGTTTGGTTTGCAGGCCTGCACTCAACCCACTGAGCTGCACCAGCCAGGGTGAAATATAGTAGCAGATTTTAAATTATTGAAAAAATAGATATTCATGTGTTCATACCTATGACAAATATACAAGCACCAGGGAAGAATAGAAAGAGCTCCTGCTCAAAATAGAATACTAAATGCCAAATGGTAAAAGGAGAGAAAGTCCTAGAGTTGGAAAATAACCATCATGATGTAAAGAACCATTGATCTTTACATCATAGTAAAGATCAGCAGAAATCATGAATGGACACTGAATCCAGATAGAAATTTTGATGAGAAGCAGAATATTTGCATAAATTAAAATATCTCCCCACAGATTGTGTGTGTATATATATATAATATAGATATATAGATATAATATAGATATATAATGAGATAAATAGCAGATGCATAAAGAAATATATATGAGAACAAGAGAGATAAAGCAAATAGATAAATTATTTACAGTAGGTAAATCTGCATAAACAGCATAGAGGTATTTTTCATCTTGTTCATGCAAGTTATCTATGTTTGAAATAATTTCCAAATAAAAAGTTTAAAAATTGAAAGAAACCCAATAACCCGAAAGTTGCCCTTCATCCCCAACTCCTCTTCCCAGGAGTAGGTCGATGTTAACAGTTCTGTTTGCATGTTTCTGGATGATTTCTACACATTATTTTATCGTGGTTAAGTATACATAACATAGCATTTACAATGTTAACCACTTTTAAGTGCAGACCTCAGTGCATTAGGTACATATAAAGTGGCGTGCTCCTGAACTGGCGTGCCGTCCTTGCCCAGGGCCCGTGTCGGTCTTCTCGGCAGCGTTCCAATTTCAGTGCGTGTGCTGCCAGAGCAGGCACTCGGTGAGTTTAAACATATGTATTCCAATATTATCAATGTAGTCATACTGTAAAAAATAAAAAAGGAAAAGGAAAAATGAAAGGGAAAGACAGACTTCCCTAGCAAAACAAAGACGAAAAGTTCTGTGACCGGTGGAACCACAGGCATGTCTAAGAAAGCTCTTCAAGCAGAAGGAAAATAAGAACAAGTAGAAACTTTAACCTACACAAAGGAATAGAAAGTGCCAGAAATGGTAATATATGGGTAAATAAAAAACACTCTTTCTCTAATTTAATTTCTCTAGAAGATACTTGACAATTTTAACCAAATACAATAAATTATGTGGGGTTTATAATATAAGTAAAAGTAAAATCTATGAAATTACAAAAGGGACAAGGAAAGTGAAGGTATAAATGAAGGAATGGGTGAAGAGTGGATTGATTGAGGGGATTGATTAAGAAGTACAAGTTGGTAGTTACAGAATGGCCATGGGGAGGTGAAGTACAGTACAGGAAATGGAGTAGCCAAAGAATTTGTATGCCTGGTTTGCAGACATGAACAATGGTCTGGGAAGGGCCTGAAGGAGTGGAGGGGTTTGGGTGGAGGGGGCAAAGGGAGAAAAATTGAGACTGTAAATTAAAACTGTAATAGCATAATCAATAAAATATAGTTTGAAAAAATAAAATTTTAAAACTGTCAATAACATATTTTTAAGGATATGAAGCAACTGAAACTCTCATACACAGCTGATAGGAGTGGAAAATAGTCCAGCCACTTTGGAAAACAATTTGTCAGTTTCTCATGAAATTAAATATATATTTAGCATGTAACCCCAAAATTCCATTTCTGGAGATTAGCCCAAGAGAAATAAAAATGTATATTCACATAAAGACATGAATAATCATACCAGCTTTGTTCTTAATAGTCCAAAACTGGAAACACAACTAACATCATCAACAACTTAATGAAAAAAGAAGTTATGGACAGTTCCTGGTAATGTAAAGGGAAAATCTTCTGAAATATATAACAACACACAACACTGAAATTGTTTTTCTCGTTTCTGTTCTTTTGCCCTCTTAGCTGCCTCGCATACACCTCTGCCACTACAGACTCCTTGAGATCAGGAACTGTTTCCTCTTTTTCATCATGTTCTCAGTGCCTCACCCAGAGCCTGACTTACCGTGAGTGCCCAGTAATCAGTTATGGAATAAAAGAATGCTATTGCTTTTCAATGTTCATGAGTTTTTTACTTTGCCAAATAAGTTTATATAATTAGGGCATTGGGTTCTTGACTCATGCACTGTTATGATGAAGAGCAGCCTGTGTGCTGACCTCTGGATGAGTTTACAAGGGCTTAGTGAAAGCTTCTGTGCTCCTCCTGCTCCATGCTTCTCTCCTCTTGATCCTTGAGAGGTTTGAGCGCAAGTTTCTTTCAACCCTACTTTAGGCTCAAACACAGCCCCAGCCCCAGCCCCAGTTTTTGAATTGCATGCTCCTTTGGCCAGGCTTTAGGAGCCAGCTTGCAATTTGGCTGTTGCAATGTGTTCGGGCTGTTTTGAGTGTGGTTTGGGCTTATTAATATTCATGAGCTTGCATAGAGGACGCTGTCTCGCCAGGGAGAGCAGGCAGTGGAAGAAGGGCCTTTCCCTGGTCACTGTGGCCCTGAGAATAGCCCAGATGGTTCTTGAAGAATTCCTTGGGTTCGCTTCCAGTTGGAACAGACTTTTCAACCTGAGCTCTGGGCGTTTTGGCCTTTGTAGACGAAAGTCTAGAAGCCCATGCCACCCTGAATGACATGAAGGAAGTTTTCACCTTTCTTGGGGGCCCTGATGTGTTTTTCATTGAGTTAAAGATGTGTTCCCAGGCCCAGCAACCCACAGCAGCTAAGAACGCCAGAGCAGAGGGTGATGTCCGTGGTGGCAGAGGTTGCTACAGTTCCATGGGCCAGCAGCCAAGGAGACTGTTTGTTCTTGGAATAGATTACAATTTCTGCTTTTTTTCCCCTTATGGTTGGGTCATGGAGTCATAATACAAGCGTGCCCTTGCTTTCCTTAATTCAACTAATCCATTTTCCAGAATAAGCACTCTCAGCTACTTGTTTGATTTTATTAACTGGAATGTGCACGTGTGTGCGTGTAAACAATATAGGGGTTTAACCTACATGTGCCACACTTTCAGGGAGCTGCAGTGTATAAAGGCCTCCTGCTGGCTATGGTAAAATAATAATGCTGTGTTCTAATAATGTTACTAGCTATAGTAAAATAATAATTCACTGTGTTAAATACCTTTCAAGGTTTATCTCCTTTAATCCTTTTTATGATTATGTGAGGTAGGCCAGTATTAGCTCTACTTCACAGACAAGGAAATTGAGGTTTTTCAAGGTAAAGTAATTTGCCCAGAGCCACACTTCTAGAAGTGATGGGTTTCAGAACTTGATGTGGTAACCCCTAGAGTAAAATGGTCAGATAAAGATGGAGTACAATGGCCACCTCTAATTTCTTACTGTTGGTGGTGAATGGACCACATGCTCCTCAAAGGTGAGGGTCAAAGTGGCTGAGCTCTGACTTCCGGCACTGGTTCATATTTTGCAGAAGTGGCTGATTGGTCTTTCTCAGACATCCCCTATCCTATACCCACAGGAACTTGACGGAAGTTCTCTGTGATGGGAAGAGCAGAAGTAATTTTCTAGGAGCCTGTGGAGAACTTTGACTGTGGTGGGAAAAGAGTCCCCTCTACTTTTGAGAAAACACTGAGAGGGGCCATTTCTTTATTTTTAAGTTCTTTTGGGGGTAAGAAAGGCAGCAATAGGTCTTGCCTGCACAGAGTTCACAGTCTGGCAGGAAAAAAATGGCAATTCAATGAGAAATTACAGTAAGATGCCATGAGAGGAATGCTACAGCAAGTGCTGGGTGTGGTGGGAGTGTGGGCCCAGGGAGGATGCTGTCTCCCATAGAGAAGATAGAGAGGCATGGAGGCAAATGCCAGGATCAGCCCCAAGAGATAGATTAAGGTCATGGAGAACTGAGAAGACCCTCACCTGTAGCTATCCTAGGGCATTTTTAATGACTATCAAAGAAATAATGTGAACTCTCTGGGACCCTCAGAGCAAAAGGTGTGGTTTCAGGATCCTAGTGTGTCTGGTCAGGCATGCAGAACCAAAACATTTCTTATTCACATTGCTAACGCCAACCATGCTGCTAACTGGCTTTGATCTATAGAAGCTTGATTATATCCGGTCATTGGTGGAAGGAGTTTCTTTTCTTCCCAAAATACAACTTTTTTCACATTATATAATTTTTCACATTCAGGGAGAGAGGGAATTACTCTCTCTGAGAGGATGAGCTGCTATCCTCTCAAGGAGAGTAATTCATTTTCCAAAATTGATTATTCTAAGAAGTAAATTCTCCTCACCTTTGAGAATACCACCAAGTGGCTTGGCAAAGTCTCGGGAACAAGTGCAATAATAAAAGAGAGTTCTTCAAGGCTCTTCTAACTTTTCATCAAGTGCCCCAACAACAGAAGAGAGGAAAACCCTACCCTTAAAAGTATGGAACATCACTATTAGCTCTCTCATAAATTTCTTTAAAGTTTTTTGTTTTATTTTAAAAGGTGATAGGAATATTAATGAATTTTGCATTAACTCTGTAATATATCATGGGTTACTTTTATATAAAAACAGTGTATTACTTCCAAATTTTTGAATAGTTGATGCTTTATGTAAATGAGCAGACTGCACATGCCAGGATGAGAAATACCATTTCCATCTTTTTCATTATGTTTTACCTTTTTTTAACTATAAAAAAATTTGGGCCCTGGCCAGTGTGGCAGTTGGTTGGAGCATCATCACGTAAACCAAAAGGTTGTGAGTTCAATAACCGGTCAGGGCACGTGCCTATGTTGCTACGTCAGTCCCCAGTAGTGGCAGGCAGCAACCAATCAGTGTTTCTCTCTCACACTGATGTTTCTCTCCCTCCCTGTCTTCCTTCCTTCCCCTCTCTCTAAAATCAATAAATATGTTCTCAGGCAAGGATGAAAATAACTAAATAAATAAAACCTTTCCTCTTAAAAAAAGAAAAGCCAGTAGGATATACATAAAATTTATAGTAAAATTTGAAAATATTCCACCACACTTAGCAATGGTTTCTTCACTCCTTTGGGGTAGTGATCCCAAATCTAAACCAGAAAGCTAGGTTTCACACTAGATCCCTTTGAATCTCTGTTTTTGTTTACAATTTATAAAATGGGGACAGTAGCATTTATCATATAGGGATGTTATAAGGACTAATTAGAATTAATATATGTATGTAAAATATTAAGCAATAATGAATACTCCATAAAAATTTCTTTCTTTCCTGTAGATGCATTTCAGTGCAAATTAAATAGACTACAAAGAAAAAAATTGGTATTCCAAATCAAAACAGAATTCTTCATAAAATTATCCAAAAGTCAAAATAGTTAAAGTTTAAAATAGATGATTAAGGTTCTGGGACTTTAACTTCTATTTTCACCTTCTGCTGATGCATTAATTATTTCTATGCTGTGGTCTTAGTATCCAAAAGCTGCCACAGTAATACTCACTTCTTGTGGAAATAAATAAGATAAAGGAAAGACATAGTAAACATACATCAGTGACTGCTCCGGATACCATCCTTGACCATGGTTTTCTGAGTGCATTTCAGAGGTTTGATGAGCAACACCCTTACAGAGTAAGAATCGCTCTTCTCCTGGGAACAGATGAAAAATATGAGCGAAAAGAGATGAGCAGACCTGCCCAAGATGATGTGGTGACCACAGAAATGGCCAACATAAGCATGTTAATGTCCCTATATACAACAGAATACCAATCGGCCACAAGAAAAGGTGAAGTACTACCATTCACAACAATGTGGATGGATCTTGGGAGTATCATGCTAAGTCAAATAGGTCAGATGGACAAGAACAAGAACCACATAATTTTACTCATATGTGTGATTTGATTATCAGCTTTATTCACACTACTGATGTTTTCCTGTAAATTGTTCTTTATTTCAATTAGTGTATACTTGATGTCTGACTTCTATTTAACTTGATTTCTGATGGTTCTGAGTGATGGTTGTTCTATAGTTTAGTTGTAATTTTGATGTGGTTTTGTGAGAAGGTGAGCTGTGTTTACCTGTGCCACCATCTTGATTGAAAGTTCTATTTTTAATCATTTTAAATAAAGGAAAGTTACTAATGATTTATTAGACAGTATTAAAGAAAATGAAACACTGTTACTAATGCAAAATTCTCCTCCTTGCCTTGGTAAATAAAGCAAAATATTTCATAAATTACTCTGGGACCCTAAAGAATTATTACATTTCTTAGATAAGTATTATAGAAAGAAATGGTACAGGCAATAACAAGCTTAATGTATAGGGTAACATTTTATTACGCACATAGGATTCTCTTCAGTTACGTGTTAGATGTGTTTATATTATACAACCATCATTGGCATTTTCCTTAATTTCTATTTTGTTCATTTACTGCCTTCAAAATAACCACAGTGTCCTACAAGTGGTCTCACAAATTTAATCTTTTTTCTATTAGATTGCATTTTCACATTTACAGGGCTATTTGAAAAAAAAGAAGACCAGAGGAAAATTTTGATGGCAGATTGTCACGTGAAATATATCTGTGTCCTTATAAATGAAATGGTGCACTCAGCACATGGCTGTGCTCTTACAGAATTAGATCTAATATTGTCTCCTTTTTTTCATGTTGCTAAGAACTATGTCTTGGTATCTGGAAAATTCTTTCTGAACATACCTGTACAATATAAGATAATCTGCATTTCACTTCTAGAACTACCATATAAATAGTCACATCAGCCTAAGCTCTGAACACTGTGTGTAGTAATAGAGACACAAGTAGGAAAAGTGCTATACTTCTGTATGGCCATCTATGCCTGATGTTAATTTTTAAATGTAATCTTTTGCCTTGATCTGAGCTTTAACACTTGAAATTCCATTTCCTGGAACTGGCTTCTTGTTATGAATATCAAGGCATATGAATTTCAAATAAACATGGAGGAGGCTATTTTAACTTCTAATGGTTATAATCAGATTTTTCATATTTGCATGTTTATATCATGTTTGTTCATATTGATGTAAAATGACATTAGTAATAACAATAGTGACATAAATTCGTTGTGTGGCCTCTATGCAGCAGGCATTCTGCAAATTACTTTACATGACTCGCCTTCTTAAACCTCAGAAAACTCTGTGAAGCTAAAAACTCTTACTTTCATTTTGCGGATGAGAAAACTGATGGCTAGTGACATTTAGTAACTTGCCCAAGGTTATATGGTCAGTTAAGTAGTGAAACAGACTTGAAATGAATAATTTTGACTCCAAATCTCATAGGCAAACTACAATTCTACCTCAAAAAGAATTAAAGGCAATTTTAAAAGATATGTGCTATCTATCAAAAGAACATGTATTAGGAGCACATGAGACAGAGAACAGAAATGGAAATGGGACCAGTACGTAAAATGTAAGGAACTTGCTTAGGTTGAACCACAGATTTCCTTGAAGCTTTTCAGCAGTCTTTGCAAAGACCAAACATAATAGCTTAATATGGTGTCTGTGTTATAGAACTGAACCATTTGGTCCAGAGAAACACAACTATTCTCTGTACCAAGACTATAAACACAGTCTCCTCAGGAGTCTCATAAACAGAACAACAGGCAATGTAATAAAGTTCATTTTCAGCAGTATCCTTACAGTAAACAGATGATGAGTTTCACAGGGCTGCTTCTTGCTGATCTGCCAACATAAACAGCACAGTTCTGTGAAAGCAAGTCTCCAGAAGACCGGCACGACATGGTCCTGACAGACAAGGCCCGTGAACAAGACTGAAGGCATTCAAGAAGCCAGGCAATTTGCTTTTGAAACAGGTAGCCGAACAAAACACAAACAATGAATATACTACATAATTTTCCCTCACTTTTGTCTGTAGTTGTGATATATGTACAATATTTTTGAAGAAGTACAAGTAATAAACCATAGATTTTTAAAAAAGATTTTACTTATTTTTGGAGACAGAGGAAGGGAAGGAGAAAGAGAGGGAGAGGAATATCAATGTGCAAGAGATGCTTTAATCGTTTGCCCCTTGCACACCCCCAAATGGGGATCCAGCCTGCTACCCAGGCATGTGCCCTGCCTGGGAATTGAACCAGCAAACTTTCAGTTTGCAGGCTGGCACTCAATCCACTGAGTCACACCCACCAGGGCTAAAATATAGAATTTGACCTCAAATGTTTATAGCTTAAGCAAGAGGGAATTAAAATAACATATGGCTATTTTTATATGTATCAGTGACTTAAAAAAAAAGGTTATAAAAATCAGTACTTGCTTAAGAGTTCATATGATAAGGTTAATTTCCCAGGCAACATTGTCCTTTTTTATAATCTTTGCCCTAAGTTATCCTGCCACCTACTCTATGAAGTGTTTCACTTCACTGCATTAGACTGTATGCAACGCCCAGAAGAAACAGTTTGGCACTAGCAAGCATCCTTTTGAAAGCTGAAGCAGCTTCTGGCAGAGTTAAAGATCTTTTAGTCATTCATACCTAAGTATGAATTAGCTTAATCGACCACAGTACATTCTTAAATTTTCCAGGGAGATAAGTTTATTTTAGGTAATTCAGATCATAGAATGAGAAAACACAGAATATTCACATTGGAGGATATATTTGAATGCATTTTAATGAAAGAATACTTTTCTTTGTGAGTTTCCTTTTTTTATACATATAAATGCGATCATTTAAAAATGGAATGCTTTTATGTCTAAGTTCCTTCAGCACTTGGAAGAACTCTTGGGATATTGTTTGATATCAAAAAATACATAGATGGAGTTGATTTTTCATGATTTTGCAGGTATGACTTACTTTTTCTGCTTGTTTGCTTCATAGAGGAAAGAGATTACTTTGACCAAAACTACTACTTCCTATTTTCAGGGGGGAAAAGGGTGTTTTCTATGTGTCCTATCCCAGGAGCCCTCAGAGTAGGAAGAAATTGGAAGGACTTTGTGTAACTGAAGAATGAGAAATAAAGATAGGAACTCTGATAGAAAATTCTTTAGAAATAGAGATAAGGAGAAATACTCAGCTTGTGAGGTGGAAAATATAAAACCTTAACATGAGAGTGGTAAAGATGAAGGCAGGAAAGAATAAGTGAAACTAGAAAGAGGCCTTACAAATGAAGGTGTAGCTGGGTATGGCCTAGACTCAGCGGGGTGTCCAACCTTTCAGCATCTCCGGGCCACACTGGAAGAAGAATTTTCTTGGGCCACACATTAAATACATGGTGACACATAACCACAAAAAAATCTCATAATGTTTTAAGTAAATTTACAATTTTTGTGTTGGGTCTCATTCACAGCCATCCTGGGCTGCATGTGGCCCGTGGGCCACAGGTTGGACACCCCTGGAGGGAGGAGAGAAAGGAGCAAACACTTTCCCTGAACACATTCTCAGAGGAAGTGCTGCCTTCTTAGCAAAACTTAAGATAGTGGTTTGACAGTTAAGAACATAAGAAAGTGTTGGAGGAAGAAGTGAGACCACAAGTCAGACATCAGAAGAGTCCAAGAATGTTCCCTTTGCTTGCTCATCTCTCCACAACCAGCCTCCGGACCAGCTCAGCCCCAGCCTCACTCCCAAGCACGCTCAGATACATGGAGACACGCACACGCACAGGCAAACGCTGAGGGAAACCCCAACAGCAGCCGTCACTGCAGGCCTCCAGATTACAGCATAGAAGCTCAGTGGAAAAATTCAGTACTCTCCCATTTATAATTTGTGTTTTTTATTTATCCTGGGAGACCGAATAGAAAATTAAGAGCATAATGTCTAAGTATGAGCACATGAGAGAAAAACTTTTTATCCTAATAGAGTGAAATTGGAGAGCCTACTACATTGTTCCCTTTTTAAATAATGTCCTCATCTTTAAAAAAATGTTGTTTATTAATGTTCCAGAAAGTTTTTTGAAACAATCAGTTTATTCCCTTTTACTAAGCACAAGGCCAGAAATAGGAATTATTTAGCTTTCTCTTCTGAGGCAGATCTGTGTAAACCAACCTTAGAAAGTCCTCCTTGCCCATTAGCTAAGGAAGCTATCATGAAGGAATTCTGCTAATTGTAATACGCACTCATACACAGAATGTCTAAATGGGAAACAGAGCTTGGCCTGGTTTTCTTCAGAACCAGACCACACTTCTTTTTCTCGGCTCGCTTGAAAGGTGGGGGGGAAAACCTCAGACCAACATTGCTATCTTCTCCTAAATGCTCTGTCCGTTTCAGCCACCAAAAGGAAGATGGTCCTCTATGTATAACCTTATTTTATTGGAATTTTGCTCTGGACAGAATAAAAACGTGATGTTTATCAACAGGACATTTACTGATAAGAGCCAACCTTTGATCCTGGTTCACAGGTGAAGCACTTTTCATGCCATCTCATTTAATCTTCACATCCGTGTGATGAAGTGCTGGGAGGGCCCCATTTTTCAAGTGGCTAAACTGAGACCAAGAGAAGCTGAATAATGTGGTTACACAGTTAGTAACAAGGCCCATTATTAAACTCAGGAAATAGCTTAAGAACCATCACCCTTGGCCATTCTTGAACTTACAATTCAGTTACAGAAACAGAACAAGAGCCTACAAATATTTAATAATGCCAGTTAGCATATGCTTTATGTCACAGAAATGGAATAAATCACTACTTATTTGGAGCACAGAGTAAGGATGCTCTCTGTGCATAGGAAGCAAGAGAGGAGGGAAGACTGACTGATGCTCCCACCATGTCCTCCACAGAGGAACAGAACATTATTAAAACCATCTTTAGCAGACTAGAAAAAGACTAATTTATGTTCTTGCCTACATGGAAAACCAGCTCTATAAACGCAGGAGATGTGTGTAGAGGAGCCCATCAGTTTGTAAGGTAAAATCTCTTTAACCCTTGCTGTTCTCACCCACTGCATGAGTGGGCTAGTAGATTTCAAGCCACTGTCACAGAGGGCCCCAGCTTCCGGGGCTGTCAGTTTCCAGTGAAGAAAAGCCCAGAATAAATTTGACCAATTATATGCCCTAATCTTAAACAGAAAGGGGAAAAGTTCTTTTTTTCCCTCCACTTAAAATTGTCGTGTCTGCTCTGCAGTTTTTGGCAGATATTTCAGAAGATACTAAGTTAAACTGAAAATTCAGACATCCCAGCTCCTTTAAAACAGCTAGAGTATTATGAAAACAGTTTAAAATTATTGAAACAATTGATTCTGCTTATTTTAGCAAAGACAACAGCTGCCTAGAATCAAAATTGAGAATAACAATCAACTGAAAAGAAAAGGCTAAATGTTTACTGGGGCTAAATGTTTCAAGTGATAAGTATACTTTTACAGCTGCAAAAACCCTCACCTCACACTAATATTGACTTAAAACAAAAGTCACCATGTTAAAATGTGTTGTTCCCCTTCCTTGGTGTCCTACATAGAATAAGGACTTAACTCTATTACTGTTGGACAAAAAATTATTTATCATTTAACATAGTGACTGACTGGGCTACAAATATGAGCTTCCTCTTGGGGTGCACACTTAGCCTGTCTTCAGAGGACAAATTTGGAACAAAAGAAAGGAAGTGGAAAAGACAATTTCATCTTCAGATGTAGTAGCAAATAGTGTATAATCAAAATGGGAACTTCAGGAGGTCTTGTATTCTACACAATATATTTCCCTTTTGCCTTTTCGGTCCTCAGTTACCTTCATGCAAATATAGTAAGATGTCAAAATTACAGACATTTTACATACCAGGAAAATTCTCTCTTACTCAAATTCCTGCCTATGCAAATTGTACACTTCTCCTTAATCTTGCCATTGATTCTACCCTTTGGAAGCCACTGAACTATGACAAAATGTGTACTTAACAAAATAGCATGTAAGTATTTCATAAGAGAATCTCAAATATTCCTGAACTATTTTCAGACATAGTATTTATGAAACTATTAAAAAACTCATTACCTTTGCCATCTTTTTCATGAGTTGGAAAGTAAGCATATATTTATATAATTGCCCCAGACACACTAGTAATTTTGGTCGGGAAGACATTTGCATTGAAGATACATCATGCAACTGGTATTGGTTTCTTTTTTAACATTATGTTTATATACTCCTCTACTGGTAGCAATTCTAGTTCATTCTTTTAAAGGGCTGTGCAGCAAAGATACATCATGTCTTTTTTTTGTCATTAATATAGTTGAAGAATCTTATGCCTTGAAGTGAAAATGACAGTCTCCAGAGAAATCCAAGTGGGCATTTATTGTATCCCCAACAACTTGGACCAGGAGGATGGTAGGACCCCAGGACAAAGAGTATCCTGAATTATTTCCCTTCTGAAGGTTTCCTGTTCCATGTGCAAAAGACAGAGAACAGGTTAGAACTGACATATACACACATGGGAGAGAAACATCCTTCTGCATCAAAAGACCTCTTGAGTGTGAAAATATCAGCACCTACTACAAAGTGTTGTACACATTTTGTTTTCTACCAGTCAACTTCATGACACCCTTCAGTGTGCATGTGTGAGCGCATGCGTGTGTGTGCATGTGACATGCTCCTCTTGTCAGGCTCGTCCGTTAGTGAGATTGAATGATGCTAGTTTCAGAACAGAGGTCACCTCTCTTATTTTTCAGAAACTGTTGCCCGAGGTAAAGTTTGGACAGTGCCCTGAAGATGTGAAGTGCTGGCACCCTGACGAGTGGATACCCGTCTTAAAAACAGTCCAGAGCAAGTTAGACAATGTTTGGCAGAATTGGTCATACCCCGCCGTCTTGTAAGCCCAAGTCCCTGTTTCTGGTGCCCTCACTCATTTTCTTGATTTCTGATCCTTAGAACTCAACTCTGGATCATTGACTGAAGCCATTGCTTTGGACTTCCTTAGACTTGCTTGCCTGTGCTATTGTTTTCATTTGCTAAGTAGGTCAAAACTGGCAATAACAGAGCAAATCCTAAATACCAAAACTTAATTATACAAATGACCATAGACCTCTTCCTTTCCCTGCTTGTCACATCCAATTTATCACCATGTCCTCTCAATTTTAGTTCCTAAGCACATGTGGAATCTGCCCTTTGGGATCTGTGCTCTCCATCACTTCCCTTTGGGACCTCACGACCCCTTTTCTGCAGTTGCAGAGGGGCCTTGGGCCTCCTCTGGGTGTGCACCCTCCTTCTCTCACCCCTCCTCCCCACAATGCTGAGGAGAAAACTCTAAAATAAAATTGCTGTCATTGCTCCCCCGTGGAAGAATACAGAACCCTTCCTTGGTTCCCTATAGCATTGGGAAGGAAGCTAGAGCAGCTTGCTGTGCACAATAGGCCTATCCCCTGTCATCTTTTTTCCAGTACCCCAGGCCCCTCTTTGCCCTGTCACCTAACTGCTGCACACTTACAACTACCGCCACCACCACCACCACAACCACATGAAGTATCCCATGATCCTGCCCACACATCTCTGAGCTTAATAGCTGTTGTCCTCTGGGCACTTACTCTTCTGCACACGGCATCCCCTGTGCCTCGGGACCTTTGTCCCCTTCTCCCAGTCAGCTTGCCTCCTCGGGGAAACCTCTCGGGCCTTGCCTGTCAGACAACTACCAGGGCATGAACTGCACTGTGGAATATTCAAGAAATGGCAAAACTGGGGGTATTTGCACAGCCGATATAACTGTCAGAAATTCTGAGAGTAGCAGACATGCCACCATCAAAATCTAATCTGAAAGAGATGCTGTTATTGTTTAAAGCAAGTATAAGAATAAAAGGAAGGTTTTTCAAACAACAGAAATTTTAGCCTCAAAAATACTTTTTCAGCTCAAACAAATAACTCTTACGTTATCTTTCTGGCTATTTCTCTTTCCCAAAAGCCTCTCTATAAGCCCCTTGTGACCACAAGATAACAATGAATGAGATTTGGTTTTACCCTGTCCTCAATCAACCTAGGTTTCCTGTGTACAGCTAGGGTGCCATCACAACTTTTACATGGACAAAGTGAATTCAAAATGGACAAGCATTTCCCCCAGACTCACAAGGAACTGGTATCCATACAATTAATCACACTAATCGGCAAAAGAAAAGCAACTGTGAAGTTAGGAAGCATGTTGAAGAAATGTCTATTTGACAAATGTAGGGAAGTCAGACAGATACCCTGGCTTTTTCATCGTTCACCCTCGGAAGGGCTTGATTTCAATTCTTCCTCTGCCCTCATCCCAGTCTCTCAATTTATAGATGGAAACAATGAAGAGATGGAAAGATCACACAAACAGAGCTTTGTGAAATAACAAAGGAGACAAAGAGGTATAGTGGGGCCTGGGGTGGGAGGAGTGGGATGGAGATAGCCTCTGGTTTGCGGTCCTGGCTCAGGGGGTGAAAGGAGAAGGGATGTGGCGGCTCGCAGTGTTGGAGGAGCCTGCCTGCCTCCACCCAGCATCCCCTAATCCCAGCCCGTGGTGATGGGCTGCTCATTAAATACAAGAAAGTTCAGTATCTGCTGATATTGTAAAGTGACTCTGGAGCCAGGCTGCCTAGTATGGATGCTGGGCACCTCTGCCTACCTGCCAGCTGCATGACAAGTTCGTTAACCTCCGTGTGGCTCAGTCTCCTTATCTTTAAAATGGAGACAAAATCATATGCGTTAAGACAAATATGAAGCACTCAGAAGATTGTCTCAGTTAATGTTAGCTATTACTATGCTAAGTAACTTAATAATTTTGTGGCTTGGTTTTTGTGACCCATAAAACTGAATTTGTGTTTACCAACTGGACGTTAAAAAAATTAAGAGGACATTATGGAAAAGCTTAGAAAACATAAACTAGCATATTAACTTGGGAGACATTTAAAAAATCTTCATAGTCACCAAAATGTTCAACAAGCAAGAAAAAAATAACCCTGTCCCCACTTAATCTTACTTCTTTCAAACACATCCCTCTGGAGATATCATTAATTCTGGCGGCTGTCCACATCAGCAAGCAGAGAGAAAACAACCATCTGTCTTAAGAGATAAAAATATGGTGTTTCTTCACTAACCCTCCCATGAAAACACAGCCCAGATGAGAGGCTGAATTTATGTTCATTTGGGCATACTGCCTGAAGATTTAGAAATGAATAATTAGCTAGATTTTTTAAGTACATATTATGTGCCAGATAACGCATTAGATTACTTTACAAGCCTACCGATGAGAACCTCACGAGAACTATTGTGGTACCATTCTACAGAGGAGAAGACTGAGGTTGAGAAAGGTTGAGTCTGTCTGACTGCAGGCCCTGTTGGCTCAGCCCCTCTATTACACTGCCTCTTTGGATCCTGAGTATACTAGGTAATGTTATTTTTTCACCTTACATGTATAACCTTTGACATTACTAACTTTGACATATTTTTCAGTTGTCAAATCCACTTTCTAAGAAACATGTATGGACTTTATAAAATGTCCTTTCCTGGCAAGACTTGTCATTCTGAGATAACAATGTCTTTCCAATGTTTAAGATTAAGATGCTTTTCTGAAAAATAAAATGATGATCTGTCTTAGTCTGGGCTGTGCTATGATCTGAATGTTTGTGTCCCCACCCATATTTATATGTTGAAAACTTAATTCCCAAGGTGATGATATTAGGAGGTGGGGACTTTGGGAGGTGACTAGGTCATGAAAGTGGAGCCCTTATAAACAGGATTAACGTCCTTATAAAAGAGGCCCCATCACCTTGGAGGTTAGATTTCAACATGAATTTGGAGAGGACATAAACCTTCAGCTCATAACATTGTGTTAGGAGATGGTAAATTTTCCTTCTTTTGAAAGACTAAAACAACATTTTACGGATCTTGCCAATTATTCCTTTTATTTACTGGACTGTGAAATTCAAACTAAGAACATTGCAGCATGTTTTACAGAATCATCACTAGTTATTTTAACTGAAGACCTTATCTCTATCGTGGCTCTGTTTTCTGGAATCTTAAGAACTTGCCAGCCATTTTGTTAAAATGCATGCTCATAATTTGATTTAAACACAGCAAATTTAAAAATATTTTAAGGTAACTAGAAAAATTAATTATGGACTGACCCGTGATACCAAAAAATTATTTTTACTTTATAAGATATGATAGCAGCACTGTTGTCATTTTCTTAAGTATATTCTGACATATATGTAGGGGTGAAATGACGGTGGTGTTTGCTTCAAACACCTGAGGTGTTGCTTCAAAATACTTCAGCAAAACTGAAACAGTAAAATAAAAAAAGGAGAGATAAAGCAGATATGTCAGTCTTGATAATGTCTTAATCTGGGTGATGAAAACATGGATATACTCCACTTGTAATTATTTTCAAGTTTTTATAATAAAGATACATAACCATACCCAGTCATGGTTATGGTAATATTCAAACCCAGTCATGAAGTACTGATACTTTTTTCTATTAGTATAACTATGTGGACTTGAGCGAAAGTCCCTCTCCTGCAAAAATGAGGTGAGACGATCTAATTTGCAGATTATTTGTGGATTAAATGAGATGCCTGGCCCCAAAATGTATTCAACCAATGTCGGTGCCCTTCCCTCCCACTTTTCTCTTCCTCTCCCATGCTATATACAATTCAGATCATAGAGTGATATTTAAGTAGCAACCTAATGAGATACTATAGAGTATTAAAAATAAACTTCTCTAGTGCAACTATATGATTCAATTTACAAAAATAAACTGTAAGAACAACTCTTTAGAAATATAATTTGTGGAAGTAAGATTTAATTGGAACAGGAAATGATGCTCCTTTGACATGGAGATTATTAAGTGTTACTCAGAAATTGAATTTTCTATAAATTCTGAATCTTTTCAAAGTTCTACTTTAAAATTTTTATAACTATATTTTATAAATGTATTAATGTATATATTAATGTATATAAATTAATGTGTATAAATCTGAAGTATAGCTTATTATATAATAAGTTGTTCAAATTTCTTCTTAATTTAATACAACTTTATGGAACTCTTGAAATTTGTCTACCCTTCTGTTGCCAAAAAGAATAAGATTTTTAAATTACTATACATAATTATTAATAATTTTCATAGGCACATCCATAACTTTTTATTAGTATAGTATATTAAGCTTCTTAATGAAACAACAAATAATGATGTCTAAATTAGACAAAAATTTTTTGATGGATCTGATGAATCAAAGTTTCAAGGGATGCTTTAAGAAGAACACTGACCCAGAGGCTATTCTTCCCTTGCTTATTTCTCGGGTCATTCTTTTATCAGCTGTTGAGTGTAATATGACACTACAGAAAGCACTCATTTTTGAAACATTCCAAAAGAGCAAGGGTATTTACTATGCTTTGCCACATAAATATGTTAAAGTTTTCAATTAAGAACTAACGTTCGTCATTTTCATGAACACACTCATGTGCCCAGGCACCTTTAAAGGGCATTGGAACAATTTCATAAGTTAAATCCTGTCAAATACAACCTATCAAGAAAATGACCAAAGGAACCCTGGCTTTGAAGCTTTAAAAAAAAATTGCCTTTCACTGTGAAAAACTGTCTGTCTTTAGGATTCTTTTCATGTTTCTTCAAACGTTTCATGTCAACCTTTCCCCAGAGCAAAATTTGAGATGAAGTTATGTAATTTATTGTCATGCTTTAAGCATATTATATTTATTCTTCCCTTTGATATTTTTTTCTCTGAGGTCCTTGAAAACATTGAAATCATAATGAATTGACTCTTCCTGTGAATAGGAGAAGGTGTTAGGATTAGCAGAAAGTGAGAAGGTGGCAAAATGCAAAGGAGGAGAGGAAGACATGGATAAAGTTTTATTAGTTTGATAGCTGTAGTCTAAATGATTTGCCTTCTGGGCCTAAAAATAGAAGGTCAACCCACAGGTAAATACCACAAATATCAATGAGGGTTCGGTCCTTATATTGGTGTAGCTCCATGAAATCAAATCAAGTCCGAGAGTCTGTTTCACACTAGAGAAGGGAGGCAAAGTCATATTTAGTGGGTGTCTCTTAGGTGTGATGAACTGAGGTGGGTAGGTTCTTTATACGCTTATCTTAATCATTCATCCCCACCCAGATCCCATGAAATAGATGCCCCTTTCTTAATATACAGATCAGAGACTGAGACTGAAGGAAATTATGAAATAGATCTTACTTAAGTGATCTTTGTGGCGCAGCTGAACTCCAGTCTATTTAAAAGCTCATGAGTCTCACAAAACGGAAATTATCTCTCTATAACATCAAAGTCCTATACTTTCAATGACCTGCCTTTTACCCAATTATGACGTGAACTCAATCAACAGCATATAAAGGAAATGGCAATAAAAAAAAAGAAAATCCCGTGAAAAGAAGTCTTCTCAGGTATAAATTAAAGAAAATCAATGTGGAAATGCATCCGAATGGGATAGAGACAAAAATCCCTAAATTTGGCGAGATGGTTTTTATGACCCATTTGTCATCTGAATTCAGGGATCTTTATCTTTGTTTGCATTATGGAACCCTTTGAGACTCTGATGAAAGATTATTCACACAACGTTTCAGAGGACTTAAGGACTACCACTTAAGTTTGTTTGGGTTAATAAACTCTACTCTCTATTATTCAGAGTGTCAAATCCACTTAAATATGAAAACATTTATACATATACATTAAGGGCTTTTCAGATACCTTTATGTACTCTGTAATATAAATTCCCTAAGCGTGACCACTGATGATTGTGTTACTTTTGAAGGGACCATTGGTGATTTGCATAATTTTTAACCCATCAATGTCAAAAGTTATCTAGGACCTTGGATCATAAATCCATCCATCTCAAAGGAAAACTCATAGAAAGGGGCCATATAAGAAAGTTGTTGTCATGTAAAATTAGTAACAGTATCACACCCCTCAAAGTTCTGGGGGAATATACCCTAGGGTGAATGCAAATTCCATTGCTAATTTCATTTTCACCTGATAGATAAACTATCTTAATTATTTCATGTAAATTGGTGCATGACAGGGTAGGCCTGGACCAAGAGTCCAAAGTGTGGTAGCCCTTGCACATAGACTACACTAGTTGGTCCCTTTCAGGAGAAGGAAATTGTAGGAGGAATAGGAACTTCTCCGCCCCCACCACCTCTCTTCCCCAAAAAGTGAACGGCAGCAGAAAAGGCACAAGAGAAAAGTGAGGTAGCAAATTGACACAGCAAGACAGCCACCAAAATATTAAGTTTTAGAAAGGTGGGAGATGGCAGTGAATAAGGTAGATCTCGTCATCCAGCTCAACAAGCGTGCACACACTCTTAGATCAGGACAACTTTGCCAAAATGGGTTTAAAAACACATTAGGAAAGTGAAACTGGTAAGTTAAATAAGATTACTTTTGCCTGCTGTTATTGCTTATTTTTTAATATTTTTCTACAAAGCGTTGATTTTTTTTAATATTACCACCAGCTAGGTGATTCCTATCCTTGGCTCTGCAACTAATTCGCTCCGAAAACTCAAGAATGCTCTCTGGGGCACGCACACGAACGGACGTAACAGGACTCTTCCAAGTTTTCCTGATCTTCTAAGAGTCCGTAATGCTCTGCAGATACACACGGAAAATTTTCCGGCGGTACAACAAAAACAGGAAATAGGAAACTTCTGCACCAATTAAGATGAGGATTATCTCTGCCCCTCCCTGACTGAAGTGAGGGGATAACTAGAAGACTGTCGGAGGCAGGCGCTGGGGGAGCTGGGAGGGGGCGGGGAGAAGGGGTGGATGTTTGAATGGATACTTTTTTTTCTTCTAAACTAAAAATTAAAGCCTTGTGAAGGATCCAGATAGAGACGGATTCTCAAAGCAAGCAGTTCATTTCTGGCACCACTCTCCTCTCTGCTTTTCCGTGCCAACTTCGGAGCCCCAAGACGGTAT